>JBBBDQ010000408.1:4127500-4240000 GCA_037127315.1 Ascarosepion bandense
TATTTTTTGTTCATCCCTTAAAAAATTCTGTCTAAAAAAACATTAATCTAAAGAGTAGTATTATTTGCAAGTTTCATGAATATCACTTCATAAATCCCATATTTCATTATGGTTATAGAGACATCTCACACACTGCATTCATAGAGGAAGTGATGTGTTTAAAACAGATAACCTGGTAGAGCCCATACCTTGTTTTTTAAACTGAGAATACTTCTTGTAAACTGGTTGCTACAGGCATGAACTCATGCAGAAAGCAAGTTTAGATTTACATTACAAGAGATAAACAAGAGAACAAAAATAATCTTTTATGCACATTAGCCTTTGTATAGTAGATGGTAATAGAGTGAATGGTTTCAAAAAGTTAATGAAAATAAAATAATACAAAAATTCAAGATTTCCTGTTCTTCATTTGATAAAGAAGCATTTTTAAAATTACAAAATTCTAATTAAGAATTCAACTGCTTTTTTATACTAATTAGTCATTGTATTTTTTTTATTGTATGAACATATCTTCTGCCTTTCACTGACTCTAAATTAATAACATGAAAAAGAAAAAAACAGACTAGCTCTTAAAAAAAAGATCCATTTAAGTAGCAGATCTATAAAGAGGTAATTTTTTTTTAAATTTTGAGTATCTATCATATGTTCTTGTATCCTACATAAATAGAAGCAAGAATTTGTGATTGAAAAGTTTTTCTTGAAAGTAAAGAATTTAAGAAATACTATAAAAACAGAAAATGGACGAAGAAAAAAAATGCAATTATCATAAATCACAATTCAAAAAAGAAATTACATTTTAATAAAGAAAAAGAATTTTAAAAAGTTGACCAGTTCTCAGAAGCTTTAGTGACATCAACAAACAAGATCATCCCAAAGGAGGGCTTGAAAAATCTAATACTCACAGGACAGATAAAAGCACAGATGAAAACAGCATGTAATATAATTGATGGGCTTGAGTGAATGGATGGTAGAATGGGGTTTGGGAGAAATAGCAAAAAGATGAAATTTATTAAGAGCTACAAAGGCAGGAGGATGTGGAGAGCCATGATCAACTATATCCTGAAGGAACACGTCACATAAAACCAGTTATAATTCCTTCTTAGCCTGTGCTTGGCTTGATTGAGGAAAAAAAAAAATCAAATAGCTGAGCACGCAGCACTGCTAAAAAAAAAAAAAAAAAAAAAAAAAAAAAAAAAAAAAAGAATTTAAAGAGATGAAATACATGAATATTCATAATCCAGTGTGGTCCAAAACTAGGAGAACAGTAAGAAATCCATTGGAGGTCAAGTCAGGTGAATGTGTTGGCCAATCCATATCTCTCAGGAAATGGATCATCAAAATACTCACAGACTGCTCTTGAATAATGTGGAGGGGTCCAATCTTGTTGGAACCTATACACAAACTTTTTCCACCTACTTTTGGACCACCTTGTTAATTAACATATACTTACTTATGCTACAAGTTAGTCATATCAAGACTCCACAACCATTCTAAGAAGGTTGCTTAGATTTTATTAAAAATGGTCTCAAGGATTTTCAGATGAAAATCTGAATGTGAATGACTCAACACACAAAACATTGATAAGCAATGTGCATTGCCAATTAAATGGCACGTGTTGAGAGCTCCTAATGCATAATTGGGCAGTTCTACATTAGCCGTCATCTGTTAACACTTAAACTTATATCTAACAGATTTAAGATTGGCTTCTGCTGAATCCTTGTTATGAAGTTCTACTCAGTTTTTTTCCCCCAGAACTGTTGCATTGTGGAACAGACTCCCAAGAGGATACTTCCCTGATCACTAAAATCTTAACTTTTTCAAGTCAGGAATCAATCCTTATATTTCTTATATATCTTCAAAATCAGCACTAACATCCTTTAATGTTCATACAACAATCTCATTTAGTAACCTTTGTGTGATTCTTGATCCTTGGATGAAATATATACATAAAAAAAAATGTTTTGGTTCTTGAGTGAAAAATATATTTTAAAAAATGTGCAAGGTTTTTTTGTTTTTTTTAGCAAAATATTACTTCAGCCAGTGATTTCAAACTCCCTCTGTTCTAATTTAGTTCTTTGTAACAGCTAAATATTACCATTGAAATGAAGATTTCCGATTAAGGACATAATTCAGGAAAAGACAACAAAGCAACTGGTGCTGATCTTTGTTTACTTGCTTTTCAAAACTCATTTCTTCTAACCCTTTCTTTGAATTCAGTGTGCAGAATAAAAAAAATTATAAACCAAAAAAAAATGTCATTTACCATTTGGTTCTGGTGACTGCTCATACAACAGCAGTCATTCTGAGAAAGGCCCCTAAATAAAACACAGGTTCTGGATGATCAGTGAATCATTAGGATAGGGAAATAAAAGAATATGTCATACACTTATTAGTAAAAAAATATAAGACAAAAATATATTGTCAGTCAAAAAGAAATTAAAAACTTAAGAAATAAAGATTAATTTTTTCTTATAACTTAAAATTTAAATTTAATAAATGAATAAATCAAAGACCTTAATTACTTATGTCACTATCTGACAATTTTAAGCCAAAGATCCTGGATGGTTGAACAAAGATTTAATGCTCCAGTTCATATGATAAAACTTATTTTATGAGTTGAGTTTAAAGATATTCCTCTATTTAGCTGATGTTATTCCTTACCAGCCAACATAAATTCATCTTTGCAAAAAAAAAAAAAATCTTTAAACTATCTTTACAAATAAACATTTTGAGACATGAAAATGGACTGCATGCATTTAATACATACTTTTTATATACAAAATGGAAATATTTATTTCTGCTCTTTAAAATATGTAAAAAAATCATGTATATTGATTCTCTTCATAGATGAATAGTCAACCAGAAACTTTCCCTAAGAATTCCACTCATTTGATCCTGACAGTATCTGAACTAAATTCAGAGTTAATAGTTGTTATAGTCATGATGTTTGGCAGGGAGCCAAAAAGTCTATCAAAATATTTTATTAAAAAAGATGTGCATGTAAGTGTGTGTATATATATATATATATATATATATATAAATGTATATAAAAATTAAGACATGGTTAAGCAAAAGTATTTAGAACTCTTTTAGAGAGTTATCCTACCACTTTATGTACAGGATATTCCTTTGGATTCTTCTATATCTACACTGCATTTATATATAAATCTTAAGAGTAGTACAAACAATGGGTTAACAGTCCACTGTTTGTATTAATTTACTTTTTTGAAGGGTGTTCAATACTTAGTAGAGCAACATTTATAGTAATATTTTATTATAAGTATTTATATTAAAAACAGTTTACTGCAACATGAGAGCCGTCATGTTTTGGTACTACTTGTTAGTGTCTCATCAGGCAGTGAAATATTTTTCTGTTAGGAATTTATATATATATATATATATATATTTAGAAACAAAACAGTTGTTACCATATCCAATCAATTAAGAGAGGGGTTGTGGAATTCAAAGGGTTGGACTAGGTTAAGCAATAGAAAATAAGTCAATGATGGATGGGGGAATGAGTTAAGAGGGTAGAGGTGAGGAAGAGAGAGAATTAAGATGTCGTGAAAAGCTAGATTTTTTTTCACAATGCCAATCTATTAATGCACTCAAATTCAAAAAGATTAGGTGCCATAGTGAAGAATTCACTCAAACAACTGCCATGAAAGTAGTTATAGAAAAGACACAGGGAGGCCACCTTGAGGAAGAGACTGAAGCCAAACATCTATATCAGGACCAATAATATTGTTGATAAAACCTTTGGATTTTACTAAGGAGATCTAGGTAAATAATTAGTGCACTGGACCAATTGGTAGCAAAAAGCATAGATGAATGGCAGATTTATAAATATGTACAATTCTGAAGCTATATAAGCAAATAACTGCCATAGCTACACTACTTCTTTACCTTTTATGTTACATAAGTCATCTGGCTGAGTATTTCAACAAGTGGAGTAGGACAAAACTTTCCAGTGTAATGCTGCCTCTAATTTCTGATTTTTTTTTTTTTTACAGTTCACCTTATATGCAATACGAATATCAAAAATGAAAAATACAAGTTCTGATATGTTTAAATACTGCTTAATTTAATCATATTTTTTTTTATTATTTTGACAGAACAAAAGAGAACAAAGAAAACCTGAAATAAATGAATGTGAATGAAGAGAGAGAGAGAGTAAACAAATATGAAGTGAAGAGAACAAGACAAAGGGTAAAGATGGTTGAATGGCATGAGACAGGCAAACAAATGATTGAAAACATGCAAAAGAAGGATGAACAAAGGCTGGTGGCAGGGGAAGGGAAATTGCAATAGGATTATCAAATAGAAAATGTTAATGTACTGAAAATAGACTTCTACAGGAATGGAAAACATGTTTGAACAGGAAAAAGGAACTGAGAAATACAAGTTAGATTAGCAGACGGATAAAGACTCACTCAGAAAGAGATTTTCTGAAGAGAAATGGGTTATTGAGTCAGGCAATGGCCAATGCTGTACAATATATATATAAATATATATCTATATATATGTGTGTGTGTGTGTGTATATATATATATATATATATATATATATTAGTCATCCACATACAAGCCCGTTTTGCTGTATCACAGCTCATCAGTGTGGCTAGACATATCCACTTGCTTCTGGCCGGGATCGAAACTCGACTGATTTGGTGTCAGTATATATATATATATATATATATACACACACACACGAACACACAGGATGTGATGGATATATTATCATCTAGATTACACAAAAATAAAAATAACACTAACATCTCATTTTAACAGATATATTTACCAAAATTACTCAAAAATATCTTTAAATACCATAGAGTCAGTCAGTCAGTTAAGTGCCATGCGCGATACACGCTTTGGGCGATCATGTCTCGAAAGAGACATGACTGACCGGGCAGAAGATTATCCCGCAGTAGGTTGCCATTGCTTTCTGCAGTAGACTGGTTGCCGACCAAGGCTATAGAACCCAATCCGTCCTGTTATTTAACCCATAACTGGAAGGAAGAGACGGATTAATACCTGTCCCAAGGGTATTTGCGCGTAAGTGAATGCAAGGAATTCAACTGGAATTCGAACTCGGTTCCCCGTTTTCTCATTCCGAGACGATATCCACTGCGCCAAATTTATTTAATAAAACTGCCATTAGTTTCAACCACACCCTTGAGACAACCTCGGAATCTCCTGTACCTGTTCTGGATGGTGTTTTTTGCTTAAGTTTGTGAATACATCCATAATCTTTGCCTTCAGTTCATCTTTGGTGTTACGAGGAATTTTGTTGGTCTCTTGCTCAACTACACCCCACATATAATCAAGGCAATTTGCACATCCAAGCTTACAGCAGCCTCCAAAAATTAAAAAAAAAAAAATAGGAAACAAAATTCTACAATAGTTACTGGCATAACTAATTAGAAAGACCCAGTAATGGATAAATAAGTGACAATCTAGTTTGCCTCAGTGGCTAACAGTTTAGAAAAGTAATTTCTTCACAGTCTAGTGTTCATAATATCTGTCCCAGTATTTATGTTTCATTTGCAAACACTTCTCATACTCTAAATGTAACAACTATTATGGGACAAAAATGTTATATTACACGATTTATCCATTTACTATTTTTCTTCTGTTTACATTGATTTAATATCTATTTAACCAAATCTGTTGCAAACACATGCCGAGGCACATTTTTTTTTTTTTTTGTTCAACACCCACAGAGACCAGCTGTGGTTTATACTGCAACTATAGTAAATTAGTTACAGTTTTTGGAAGAAAGTAAATTATCTTGCATAATCAACAGTTTGAACACAAGCAAGGATTTGAACATACTGGCTATGATGACTTGTGACTCCAGGGTTCAATTCAATGCCTAAGGGAATTAATATGATCACAATATGGTTACCACACTAATGAGCTTAAATTTCTCAGAATGGTGAGACACTCAGAATTGATTTTACTGCATTATCAATAATCAGTGATACTAGCCATTTTAAGATGTAAAAATTAGACTCCCAATGAGATGAGTTTGCTCATCATCGTTCTATAGTAGTCACATCATTTTGGGAATGTATTCAATGAAATTAATTACCAAATAAGAAATTCCCATTAGTGTCACATAATTTAACTAACTTAATGTTATATATCAGTCATTACATGAAACTTATTACATATGTATATAGATATATTTGTGTCATAAACATTTAGCATAGTATGGGACAAGGTTAGAATTTGGGAGACAGTAAAAATCAACTCACAATAAAATGTATATAATTAGCTCACTAACAGTTCACCCACACTTCCAGTTTTCCTATTATAAGCAAAAAATACTATTACAAATAAAATGACCATTAATTTTATTCTATCATTTCATCATAAAATACTATTATTTTGTTATTAGTTTTACTCTGTCTTGTTAATTTTATCAAAACAATCTTTGCTCAATAAAGCAAATAGCATTAAAGAGGAGAAAATATTTTGTTTTTAAATTTACAAACTTGCAGGATACCTTTTTTGCATCCAGCATAAATTTGTAGTAATATATTTTTTTAAAACTTGCTGTTAAATATTAATGGAGACATTTTTATGGTAGCTTCTGATTATTATTCTTGGCAAGAATAAGTGATTAAATCAAAATGCTTGCGTATCATGCAACTTTTGAAGACCTAATTTTGAAACTAATCTAAATCTAATCTAAACTTATTTATAAATGGAACTTTGTCTGTGTGTGTGTGTGTGTGCCCGTTACCTATAGACGCCAAAATGACAGAACCGATTTTCTTGAAAATTTACACAGTTGTACTATAAGCATCTGCAAGTGTTCTTAACTAGGTTTTGTGTTGAGGTACCCCCGATAAATATTGATAATCGAGAAAATCAGGTTATAGAAGGAGTGGTCCAATTTTAATCAAATTTGATACACTCATAGACAAAGACATAAGAAATGATATTCACAAGTTTCAAGGTTGCAGTTCTTCAATAGTGAAGAAAACTGATTATATATATATATATATATATATATATATATATAAAAGGCAAGATGTTTGTGTGTCTGTTTATCTGCTTGTATGTCTATTTTTTTCAGCCCTTTTATTTTAGTTTTTGCTTCAGGTTTGGCTCTAAGTAGGTATAATTGTAGTTCTTAGTCTCAACCATGATACCATTTACTCAGTGGACTTATTTAGCCTTCAAAATTCAGTTTACATGAAAAAAACTTATTTGATATCGATACCAGGAAATCAAAATTTGACTTACATCCATTCATTTTTCTTTCAGTCTACGGGTTTGCTTTAACTGGAAACAATTATTGCTTTTTAGTCTTTCGTGCCAACATCCAAAGAGTGAACTCTAGGACCATGGATTAGTTTTAAAGCTTTCATTACACCCGAGCAACGCCGGGCTATACTGCTAGTTTTAAGATACATACATGAGCTATAAAATTAGTGTACTGCAGGCAAGTAAAATTTGATTAGATTTTAAAAAAAAAAATCTGTCTCTTATGAATGATTATTTGTCAATCACACACCACTTAGCAAAGCTTGATTTCATTTTGACAAATTTCCAGAACTAGTTTAAAAAAAAAAAAAAAAAAATTTTCCGATCATTTTATTGATGTCATTAGGTTATAGAATGAAAAAATGCTTAAGTATTTCTTTATCTAGGTTCTGATTTAAATGTCACTGTTTTTGATATACAGAATTATACACAACATAAGTAACTGTTTAGATATATTAAATACATAAACAAGAAATTTTTTTACTGTTATTTACTGTAGTTCAAAAAATAGAAAAACTTCTTTCAGGATCTCTATTATCCTTCCTTACTTGTAAATCTCCTCTTGCAACCTTTCATGTACAAAACAAATGAAAAAATTCGCCAACTCATATTTTCAGTTGAGCTTTATTGCTTTTCTTTTTTCCTATAATTCTTCTCTCTTTCTGCAATATCTTTCTATAAAAGAAATCGCCATCTGTCATCACTTCTTCCTAACCATGAGGTGGGAAACATTCCATTCTCTTCTTCACTCAAATTACATTTACATAAAGATATTAAAGAAAAATATAAAATAATATACCAACTATTATTTAATTACATGTTCCATGTGATCAGAGTGGGTGAAACCTCAGTAAAAAAAAAAAAAAAAAAAAAATAAATCTATTAACTCACCTTCCTCCAAAAGAAGACCTGCTTACCTTTAGATAATTCAAATCCTGATTTTTATCCTGTCCTTATCAATGAAAACTGGCCATGTAAATAAATATTACACCAGTCATTAAGCCAACTACTTAAGCTTGAAATTAGTAAGTTTCGGTTCTAAATGATTGCTAGCAACTTACCTTGGTCAACAAGTTTTTTGTTTCATGCAGGAAATACTTTCAATAAATTACTGATAGTCAATGTACTAAATAGAGAAAAGTTAGAAAAAAAAATTTATTTTCTATCTACCTAATTATAAGTACATTAAGTAAAAATGTTGAAAAGTAAAAGCAACATAAGTTACCAAATTACTTTTGCAGAAGAGCATAAATGTTAAGACAAAAAATAATAAAAAAAACTGATGATTATCATATGAAAGTGTTCAAAGAATTTTTAAATATATTATTAATTATATATAAATATGATAGCGAATGATGAGCAATATTCTCACAGATGAAGAAACTTGAAGCAACAGACATGTGGTTTTACAGAAGGATACTGAGCAACTACAAAGTTCTTGGGAAAATGAAAACAAAAAGGATACATACTTTGAATAACAAGTTGAATTTTTCAGGAAACACAAGAGGGATTGGGGAATTTGACACTCACAGGGCATATTAAAGGATAGGAGAAAGCAGTGAAATAACTGACCTAATAAGCTGGTGTAAAGATTTGGCACAACAGGGATTAGAAAAGATAACAAAAGAAAAAGTTAAACTGACTTAGAGCTACAAAGGATAAGTTATGGAGAGCCATGATCAAGCAGCCCAGTTCTTAGAATCAACAGCCAAACTAATCACACATATTTGATTATGGTGCTGAAAGCTTCTGCAGAACTAACCACAATTTTTGAAAAGAATACAAAGAACTGGTGTACAGTATGCCACAAGGCCTCTAAATGACCCTCTTCAGGTTTTGAATTCCGAGTTGTCCTTTTCCTTGACCGTTTGCCTCCCAACACTATCGAACCAAGTTTGTTCTGTTTACCTACAAATGGAGTGAGAGCAGATGGGTTCATACCTTTCCCAAGAGTATTAATACATAAGTGAATGTAATGAACCCAAATGGAATTTAAACTGTGCTCTCCAATTCCTCAATCTGAACTGCTGTCCATGACTCCACAATGCCAAAACACTGCCTATATACAATGATTTTTTTAACAAAATTATTGTGTTTAAATAAATCATTAGATATAAATATATATATATATATATATATATTGACTATTTTTAAAATTCATTATAAACTCTAAAGTTCTCTGGCTGTTAAAAAGCAAAATTTATCTATTTTGTTAGTGTGTGTTATGATATATTATACTTGAAACACAATTTTTGATGCCAAAGAACAAAATATTATTTTTAGCTAATTTGATGGTGCTGATTCCAAAAATAACCTTAGATCTATATAGTTAGCTACTGTTTTCTTTTTTTTTTTGCTGTGCTGAAGTTGCTCATTTTTTGAAAAAAAAAAAAAAAAAAAAAAGGTCAATTTGTGATCTTGATTGATCACAAGATTTAGTTAATAAAGGTCATAGAAAACCATCAATTTGCAGGTTGGCTGAGAAATTTATGTCAGCCACCTGAAAAACTATTTTTATAAGAAAAATGTGTTTTTGAGTCTAAAATTTAAATATGCTAATATGAGTATTAAGGTTCATTTTTCACATAGCCATCTAGATAGATTTCTGGATAATTGCAGTGATGTGAGTCATGAGCAAGGAGAATGATTCCATCAGGATATCAAAACAGTAGAAGAGCGCAACAACAAGGGACGGTGGGACAAACAAATGATGATTGACAATTGCTGGAGTATCAAAAAGGACTTAACATTGAACATGACAAACAAACAAGAGAAAATTTTTACTATTGTGCTTATGTTCACAAAGGATTTATTTCTGTTGTTAGTTTATTAAATGATTTGATGAAAATAGTTGTTGGTTTTGATATATTCAATAGCATTGTTATGGTTTATAAAATGGCGAGTGTTCTAAAAATAGAAAAAGATAGACACACTGACACCAAGAATTCAAAATTGGGCAGCAAAATAAGGAACCATTTCTTTTGGTAGGAGTAGGAGTAAGAAGTAGGAGTTAAGGACAGTAGTTTTGGGTAGGAGATTTGAAAAGAGGAAGATGCTAGAGAGTTGACCACTAGAGTCCAGAAGGGATAGGCTCGTTTACTACTAGCATCGCACAGTGAAGAGAATTTAGCTAGTCTGTTCCTGTATCCACACAAAATTTAAAGGTTGTAACTTGATGTAAAAACCTAAAGTTTTATACCAAAAATAAACATTATTAATTCAAGTTTATCTTCTAATTATACCAAAACGAAGCAACACAACAGCATCATTTTGAAAAACTTTGGGTCTGATTGTTATTAAAAAATTGTATTTCTAAAGAAGACAACCAGTATTTGTTGGTTTAGATACAAATTGAGCTTTCTAAGATTTTCTTATGAGAAATATTGTCATCGGTCAATATATATACAAATAACAAATGAAAAAAAGCTTTTTTCCAAAATGTAGGCATTTCTGTACAACAGAAACAGTAGCTAACCAAGAAAAAGCAAGATAATTTTTAGATTAAGCACCTTCAGATTAGCTAAAAAAAAGATCTTTGGTGTTTCAACACCATTTTAAAACTTTTTTTGTTGACTAGTATTATGCACACATCAGATTACCAAAGTGTCAGTCAGTTAAGTGCCATACGTGATACACGCTTGGGCGATCATATCTCGAAAGAGACATGACGGACTGGGCAGAAGATTATCCCGCAGTAGGTTGCCATTGCTTTCTGCGGTAGACTGGTTGCCGACCAAGGCTATAGAACCCAATCTGTCCTGCTATTTAACCCATAACTGGAAGGAAGAGACGGATTAATACCTTTCCCAAGGGTATTTGCGCATAAGTGAATACAATGGATTCAACTGAAATTCGAACTCGGCTCCCTGGCTTCTCGTTCCGAGCTAATATCCACTGTACCACAACGCACATCCAGTAGAGACATACCAAAGTGTACTTAGACTAAAAATGCCCTTAAAAACATGTGACCTCGCCTTTTCTCTGACACTCACTGTAACTGGTCTGTCTTTCTCTTCACTCTCGTCTTGTTTAAACTGACTCTTATGTAGACCCCCACCCCCACGCATCAGTGGTGATACTGTCTTGCTTGGGATGAAATGATTAAAAAAAGAAAAAAAACAAAAAAACTTGAAAATTAAAATTAATGAGAAATAGCTTTTGAGATAAGCAAGATTTCTCATGACATCAAATATTGTACAAACTTTTTAAAAATGTAGGCATGAATTAACTGATCTGAAAAACAAACTTTTTGATTTTTGAGCTTGACATCCTACCAGTTGCCTGAGTAAATACCAAACTATATCCTTACTTTGATGCCCTCATAATTATAGAGCTTTAACCCTTACTCGTTTCTTTGATTCGACTCCTACTGAGTGCCTCAATAAATACAGAGCTTGATCCCTAACCACTTGTCCCAGATGAAACTAAATTCTGTAATTCAATAAAAGAGCTTTAAAAGTGAATTGAGTTTGAGTTTTGTTTAACAACATATCAACCTCTGCCAAAAAAGTGAGGTTTTAAGGTATTTTTATTTTAATGCTCGGGTATAACGAGAAGGTTGATTTAGTCAAATTTTAATGAAGTTTTTTTTTTTTTTTTTTTTACTTTAGAAAACTGAAAATGTCTTCTAGTTTTGTATTGCTGAGAATTTTTTTCCTTAAAAAAAAATGTGTTATGGTAATAACTTTTTCTTAAAAAATGTATTGTTGGTAATATTTTTTTTCCTTCAAAAATGTATTGTTGGTAATATTTTTCCTTCAAAAATGTATATTTTTCTATAAAAGTCTATTTTTATGTATATATATTTTTATAAATGTTTATTTTTATACTTTCATAGTGCTTTGACCCCAGTTTGGTGATTAACTATTTGCCCATAGCTAGAACCCTAACAGGTGCTACTACTCCTGGTCAGTGGGGACCAGGGAACAATAGCAATTAAGAGGTGGTTTCATGCTCCTCACAACCTTCCAATCAGAGGCCTTGCTGCCGGATGCAGCTTACCGTCATGCCCAAAACCACCTTTAAAAACGAAATTATGGTCGCAAACTAACCTGAAAGACATTCACTATTTATGTTTGATCCCAATTCTGGTTGTCTGAAAGCTAGAGCATTGTGCATATATAAAAATATTTGTCAAAAACCAGAATATTTTGTCCAATTTAGAATTTTTATAATTGTGAAACCAGATGAGAACCATTTTGCTTATTGTTTGACTTGATGCTAGCAAATGGCTACAGAGACATACCACATATGATAGAACCTGCTGTGTTTGTAGTGGTGGGATTATTTTTTTTTTCCTTATAAAAGGTCAGCATTCTATAATCATGAAACAATTTATGGAATTCAGTCAAGACGCAACTGCGATTATTATTTTATTATCTTCAAATGAATGGCATTAATAACATTTGACTTTTTCCCTTCTTAAATAACCCGATTAAGATTTAAAGTTAATGTGTATTTAATTAAATACTAGTAGTAGAATAAACCAGAATTTGAATCAAACTGAAATTTATTAACTGTTTTTAATTAACTATGAGTAATTACTCAAGCTCACTCCTTATGAACAAGACTATAACAGATAGAAATTGAAGTGGCAGGCACTCAAGTAGAGTAATATCTAAACTTATTTATAAATGGAACTTTGTGTGTGTCCATTACCTATGGACTCCGAAATGTTTGAACCAATTTACTTGAAAATTTACACAGTTGTACTATAAGTATCTGCGAGTGTTCTTAACTAAGTTTTGTGTTGAGATACCCCCAGTAAATATCGAAAATTTTTTAACCCAGGATTAAAACCTGACCGAATTGGCGTCAGTTGGCAATTCTACCTCTGGTCCATGGGCATTTGGTAGAGAAATGCAGACTTTTTTTTTTTTTTTTTTTTTTACACACATATACTAGCAGTTTAGCCCGGTTTCACTTGAGTTGTTTAAGGAATAAGAATAATAAGAATAAAAAACATATGATGAATTTACATAGCAAATACACAACGTTCACCCTCGTCACTTTTATAGATATAGATAACAATGTAGAATGTTTCTATTGGATTAGGGTGGGAGGGAGAGGAGCAACATATATAGATAATATAAAGTGGGGTGATCGATTCTATATATATATATATATATATATATATTAAATTGTGATGAAGCTTAGTGCCAATATTGCAGGTTTTTCAGTAGTTTATTGATAGAAAGACATTTTTGGTAAGCAGGTTTTTTGTCAGTTCTTGATATCAGGATAGAAACTTAGAATATATATATATATATATATATATATATATATATCCCCAACCCATAATTAGTTTTAATCACACAAATCAGAAATAATTAACCTTGCTCCCTACAATGCTTCAATGACTTACATATATAAATAGTTGGGTTACTACCCAACCCACATAGGTTTTTTTTTTTTCAGGAGGTGGCTGGTGTCATTATCTGATACCTGAAGTGTCTCCAAAAGCAGAAAGGCTGAGGGGGTCCTACAGTGAATTTTAACCCAAGAAAGGCATTATTTTGTTTAAAGGTCTTCTTGAAGCATACAAACCAACCAATAATAATTCTCTTAATGAAACATTGCATATGTTTTCCTTTATGTCATAGTGGAAAACAATCCTGTGTAATCTGTCAACATTAACCTGGATGAATTAATGGTTGCAACGTGTTTCTTCTGAAGGGAAACTGATGTCCTTAAATTGAGCAATTTTGGAAATAATTTTCGATATTCCACATTAAATCTTAATATTGTGTTGCATTCTATTACAATGGGACCATGCAAGTAAATACTTACAATAATAATGCAAAGGTTCCTAAACATTTAGATGTTGTTTTTTTTTTTTTTTTTTTTTACATCATTCCTGTTTACTTCAATGCTGAAACGAGGTAAAAAAAAAATGTTTTTAAGGCACTTTCTGCTCTTTTCTAATGTTTGTCTGGTGATTTTTTGTAGGATGCTATTATTCTTATGAAAAACTCAAATTATTCATTTTAGGAATCATTGTTCCCACTTGAGTAATAATGAATGTATGTTAAAAACCAACTAAAATTATTTATCATTGCATGTGTTTACCTATATCTTTTCTTACTTGTCCTTACCTTTTCTAATCTTCTTTACCTGTTCAGGTTTTTATCTAAATGTTGTCCAACCGTGGATTAAGTTCTATATTCAAAAGAGATTAACGAATGTACAAATATTTCCACTATGTCTTATCTTTCTTCAGTATTTATTTTGGTAAAGAATTTTAATGTATCCAAATTTTTATACTTTTCAGTCTGTAATATATTCTATTGATTTTCAGTCAACAATTTAACAGGTTTACTTTTACAGCTTATATTACACTAACAGTATAGCCCGGCGTTGCTCGGATATAATGAAAGCTTTAAAACTAATCCATGGTCCTGAAGCTCAGACTCTTTGGACATTGGCACAAAAGACTATAAAGCAATAGTTGTTTCCAGTTCAAGCAAAACTGTAGATTGAAAGAAAAATGAATGGATGTAAGTCAAATTTTGATTTCCTGGTATCGATATCAAATAAATTTTTTTCATGTAAACTGAATTTTGAAGGCTAAATAAATCCTCTAAGTAAATGGTATCATGGCTGAGACTAAGAACTACAATTATACCTACTTAGAGCCAAACCTGAAGCAAAAACTAAAATAAAAGGACTGAAAAAAATACAGACATACAGACAGATAAACAGACACACAAACATCTTGCCTTTTATATATATATATATATATATATATATAAAATCAATTTTCTGCAATATTGGAAGAACTTCAACCTTGAAACTTCTGAATATCGTTTCTTATGTTTTTGTTCATGTGTATCAAATTTGATTAAAATTGGACCACTCCTATAACCTGATTTTTTTTTTATTATCGATATTTATCGGGGTTACCTCAACACAAAACCTAGTTAAGAACACTTGCAGATGCTTATAGTACAACTGCGTAAATTTTCAAGAAAATCGGTTCAGCCATTTTGGAGTCTATAGGTAATGGACACACAGACACACAGAAAAAGTTCCATTTATAAATAAGTTTAGATTAGATATTTTGAAAAGAAAGGCGATTTTTATTAATCTAACAGATTGTTCATCACTTTAAATGCTATTTCAAGTGAATATCCATATTCAAGTCGACACTATTAAGCACTATATTTTTATCTACCAGACTGAATGTACAAGATATCTTATTGAAAGAATGTTTATGAATTCAAATCTGCATCCCGCAAGAGTACATGGAACTACTGTTAAATTTGATACACTATGACCAACTGTGCCACAACGAACCGACTAGTCAGGTAAGGCCAAAATTGTACCTTTAAGCAAAACCTCTCAGAGATCTTTCAAAATTTTTCATCACAGACAATCGCATAGATCAAGCTAGTCCCCCTGAAAGTAAAACACTGCGCCTCCTTGGGTTAACTCTCTCAACAGACCTCAAGTGGAATGATTATATTGAATCCAAAAATCCGCTGCTAAGAATGTCGGTTCTCTGTGTAGGGCCAGAAAGTTTTTCCTGGTATGAAACCATCCTGCACATATATAAATCTACTATCTGCCTGTGCATTGAATACTGCTGTCATATCTGGTCAGGTGCTCCTGCTATCCACCTAAGGATCTTTAACAAAATCCAATGAAGAATCTGTAATGTGATTGATCCTGACTTTGCAGCTCAGATACAGTCACTTTCTCATCAGCATAATGTGGCTTCCCTGTGTCTTCTTCAAATACTTTCATGGTTTCTGCTTCAATGAACTTAGCTCTCTGGTTCCCCCATATGTGAATTTACTTGAGCCACTAGATTAGCAACTAGGTCCCACCCTTTTACTATGAAACCAATAAAATGTACATGCAACTTCTACTATACTAGCTTCTTTTCTCGCACTTCCAACCTGTGGAGTTCCCTTCTGTTTACTTGCTTCTCTAGCAACTACAATCTCCAAGAATTTAAGTGTAAAGTCAATAGTCATCTATCTCAGTGACTTGCATCCTTTTTCTCATGCTCCTTTCTCTGTTCACTCCACTTATCACATCAGTATTCTCATCCTTATCTTACCTACTTGCTTGGGGCAGTATGATAATAAAAAAAAAATATCTGAAAAGTTTTATATCCAAATGTAAACCAAGCAAATTTTCTAAAGAAAGTAATAGATTTTTATTAATCTGATTGTTTATCACTTTGAATGTTGTTTTTAGTGTTCTCGACAGGTTCCAAAGAAGAATCTGTAATGTGATTGGTCCTGCCTTGGCAACTTGACTCAAGCCACTTTCTCACTGGCAAGATGTGGTTTCCCTCTGTCTCTTCTACAAATAATATCATGGCTTCTGCTCTGACGAACTTAGGTCACTGGTGCCCCCTCCACATGAACTCACTCGTGCAACCAGACTGGCAACAGGGTCCCACTCTTTTACAGTTAAATAAACCAAATGCAGGTGACAATTCTACTCCAACAGCTTCTTTTTTTTCACTTCCCAGCTGTGGAACTCCCTTTCATATACTTGCTTTCCTGACAGCTACAACCTCCAGGAATTTAAATGCAATGTCAATTCCCATCTCTTATTTACTTGACTCGAGTCCTTTCTATATCACCCAGTGTATCTTGTTCTTTTCTTTTCTTTTTACCTTTGAAACTGTCTTCACTCCTGTATTCACATCCTTCTCTTGCCCTTTCTCTGTCACCCCTGTAGCTGGTTCATCTTTGTCTTTACTCCTCTCCTGCCTAAAATTTTTACTCTCTTATATAGCCCCCTGCACATCAGTCGCAGTATTGCCTTGCTTGGGGCGAAATGATTAAAAGAAAAAAAAAGTAAATTAATTTAATCTACTAGCCTGAATATACAAAAAAATCTTAAAGAAAAATCTGTGCTCTCTGATAGGATTTGAAAAAATAAATATATTGTTCATGAAATAAATGGAGTGTCTACTCAAATATGAATAGCCACTAAAATAATGTTTAAAGTAATAAACAGATTAAATATTTTGTATGTTTTAAAGAGGGTTTCCATGTGAGCAACACACTGTGCCTCCTTAGCCTCACTCATTCAACTGACTTGAAGTGGAGTAAATACATCAGCTGTATAGCTGCATCTACTGCTAGGACAGTTGGGTCTCTGTGTTCAGCCAGAAAGTTTCTCAACAGAAGCTATCTTGCATATTTATAAATCTACCATTTATCTGTGCATTGAAAATTGTTGCCATATCTTGTCAGGTGCTCTTGCTATTCATCTTGAAGTTCTCAAAATCTAAAGAAGGATCTGCAATGTAATCAGTCCTGACATGGCATCTCGGCTTTGGTTACTTTCTCACCAATGTGACATAGCTTCCCCTCTGTCTTTTCTAAAAATATTTTCATGGTTAGAAAAAAATATGTATTTAATAATAATAATAATAATATATATATATCCACACACACACACATATGTCAGATTAAATAAATTGCAAACATTGTGTCTGCTTATTTTTAATAAAATCCATTCATACTCACAGAATCTTTCGTGTATTATAATTGAAAGATGTCAGAAATGAGCTGTAACATTAACAGATGTTATTATTCATTTCTTAATGTACCCAAGTACTTTCAATCTCCTTCCAAGATCATCTTCAGGGGTGCGAGTAATGCTAACAAAAAATAACTGCAAGACAGTGTTGCTAAAAATTACTGTAAATTTTTTCTGCTTCAAATATAACAGTTGACAAATTGCTTAGCATTCATTAGAATATATATATATATATATATATATATATATTAATTGTTTAATACTTAGTTTTTGGTCCTAATAGGGTTAGACCAGTACACATTTGTATTAAAAAGTGTTCTATAAAATTATATTGTAGAACTTGAATATTTTTCATTTTCAAACAAGTTATTTCGCTACCTTGGTTTCTACCATGAGTGGTCTCTTCAGGCGATTTTTAATAACTTAAAAATTATTAAAAAGTAAGTTATTAAAAATTGCCTGAAAAGACCACTCATGGTAGAAACCAAGGTAGTGAAATATCTCATTTGAAAATGAAAATGTACATATATATATATATATATATATATATTATAAATTATATTTTAGAACATGTACATAACTTCTCTATATATAATCGCTACGAAGGCGCGCCTTCGCAGCGATTATATGTAGAGAAGTTATGTACATGTTCTCAAATATAATTTATGATAAATATTCACAGCTCTATATAGAAAATTATATATCGATCACTGTTTTAAATTAATGTTTTGGACGTGGAATGAATTCTTCATTCTGTATTCACTCGGAGATATATATATATATATATATATATATATATATATATAAAATTTCTGCAGAATTTTCTAACCAGTATGCAATACTGAAATACAAGAATGCAACTATGAATATAGCATACTAATTTATAACAGTCATGTGCCTACCATTGTTTGCCTTTTTGGTGTTTTTTAAAGGATAATTTGAAATTTTTTCAAAGCAGATTCAAAGTTTCCTTTTATCCCATTATCTCTGTAATATTAATTATTTTGTAAAACTCTAAATAGCCACTTTAATCTATCCAAGGTTAACCCAAAATTGTGGAAATTGGAAATGAAGAAACAAAGAAAGAAAGAAAAATAATAGATATTGAAAAAAAAAAAGGAACAGATTTTGAGCCAATTAGATGAAGACAGAGAAGGTGTGTGTTAGAGAACAAGGGGACAAAAGGGGAAGAGTTATGGAGATGCACAGGAAGAGAGAATACTGAAATTACCAGACAAATTGATACTTCCCAACAAAATGTGATTAATTTTAACTTCTATCCTCCCATTATTCTTTGTTGCTCACATCCTATCCACCCCCCCAATACATTCATCTTGTGTCCTTGTCAATTCCAGCTCTTCTCTCTCCCCATCTCACCATCAACAACTGTCAGCAGGATGGACTGATTGGGCAACTCCTAAAAGACAGCAAAATAACTTACCCTTTCCATCTACCCTTGTCCTGTCCCACCACCAACACAGACAGACAGACACATTTGAAAGGAAACAAGAAAATTCAACAAGTCAATGAATTTTTATTAAAACGCAAACTGTAAAGAAGAATCAAACAATAAAATCTCAGGCAGCCATTTTATTTGACTGTAAAATGGTGATGACAAAAACACCAAATAGGTCTGGGAAAATGGTTACTGTTCAATTGAAGAACATAGACACCTCCCAACCCTTGTGACAAGTTGTTGGTTGTTTTTGTTTTATGGCATATCAGCCTAGGAGGGTCATTTATTGCCAACTAAATTTTATTTATTTAGTGCTGGTAATACCTTTTACTTTCAACAATTTATTGTTGTTTTTATATAAGTTCTGTGTCTAGTAATACTTTTTCTTTTCAAGTATCAAGATTCATTGGGGATTTGTTTTTAAGGGCAGAGTCCCCAATTCCTATTCAGTTATTTAACCCATAACTGGAGAGAAGGGACAGATTAATACCTTTCCCAAGAGTACCAGTGCTTAAGTGAATGCAGGGTATTCAACTGGAATTCGAACTCGGCTCACTGATTTCTCTTTCCGAGCCAATATCCACTGCACTACAATGCACACCCGTCACTAAACGCTTACAGCACCTGGTATTCCCAAGCGATCACCCATCTCAGTACTGACCAGGCTCAACGTTGCTTAACTTCGGTGATCGAGTGAGAACCGGTGTATTCAATGTGATATGGCCGTAAGCCTTGTGACAAGTAGAATCAAATTAAATTTGCAGATATTAAATTAAGCTTCATCACATCATAAAAATATTCAGTCAAAACAAAAGCAAATTTAAAATGAGTAAATTTACTAATCACCTCATTTATAAAAATGTTATTCTCTACTGAATATAAGTTCTTGTACCAAACACAAATCTAGTTAATAACAATAACAAGCTATAATAGGTACAAGACAAGACTCAATCACTATAAAATCCTAAAATAAAAGCATTATACAAGTACAAAAAAGGTACAAATACGAAATTTGCCCAAACATTTCCTTTTCTGCACCTATTAAGACAGGATAACAATTTTTGATTAAAAGGGTTGCCATTGAAAAATGGGAAAAAAAAATGATTTTAGTTAAGAAAAATAATGAGGATTTTGAAAATGACAAAAGAGAAAGCAATTCAGAAAGGCAGAGAAACAAAAGTGCATCTATTTGTCTATATTTCTGAGATGAGGTAGTATTTACAGTACTTACATTATTCAGACTATTTTCCTCATCTTTGTTAATATTTGTACGACGTTTAATAATAGATAATTCTATTTGTCTATATTTCTGAGATGAGGTAGTATTTACAGTATTTACATTATTCAGACTATTGTCCTCATCTTTGTTGCTATTTGTACAACACTTTGGCCGATGTATGCATACAACAGCAGAAATGTACAAATGGCAACTAAGATGAGGACAATAGTCTGAATAATGTAAATACTGTAAACGTGCAACTGCATTAAAAAAAAAAAAACCTAATTTTACTTTCCACCACAAGCATCTCTGGGACTTTTAATTTTGTTTATCCTTAGGAGAATTTCTTTGAATTCTTTGTTGTCCAAACTGCAGAAGAATTTTCACTTCAACTTCAAAATTCAAGGCTCTCTGCAGTTGAATGGTAACTGGTGTCTCTTTTTCTTGATGTCAGATACCTTGTGCTCCCTGTCTTCTTGCTGTCAAAATGTCTTCTCTCCTTCTGTTTCCTAATCTGAGTTCTATATAATCAGAAAATGTGGTTCACAAGCCCCCTCCTTTATTTGGGTTCTTACAAGGCTTGAGACCACATCTTTCATTGATCAGTATAATTTTACATAACATGAAATGTATCCTTTTCAGCTTTAGTGAATTTTAACCACTCAGCTGAAAAAGAGATAAAAGTGTAACTGTCTGGCCTGCATGAAAGCCCACTTCTCTTGAAAGAACACGTACTAAATATATATATATATATATATATATATATATATATATATATATATATAATAAAACCTACATGATCAAACATTTATTCAAGACTAATATTTTTATACATCTCTATAGGGAAAGATTTTAGTGAAATATATCACTTTCTTTGAGATTTTTAACACTTAAAAGAAAAAAAAAACAAAAAAAAAACTATATTTCTATTCCAAATAGTTTTCCTCACACTTCCCATCTGTGGATTCTTCAGATTTCTTTCACCAACAATCTTTGGAAATTTCAATCCAACATCAATCACCATCTTTTGTCTGAAGCCTGTTCTTTTATTGTGCTTTCTCTTAACTAAATTCTTCCCATTCTCTTCAACTCTCAGTTAGCCCTTGCATCCTAATGGCATTATTACCTTACTTTGGATGAAATAAAAAAAAAATGAAATTTACATAAAATATACTGTATAAATCATGTAATTAAAAGATGTAAATCACTGAAAACAGGTTGAATTTAAATCCAACATAACATATATATATATATATATATATATATATATACACACACACACACATACAGGGTGTCCATAAAGTTTGTATTCACTTTAAAAAATTTATAACTGTCTTCGCGATAGAAATAATTTGTAGAAATGATTAGAAAGAATTAAATCTATGTTTTTAAGGTTTTATTGAAATTGCATTTAAGTTTCCATATGTCTTCCATAATTAGTAATACAAATGGTAATACAATTTTGCAGTTCATATCTTTTTTTTACTTATCTAAAAATTGTTGCAAATTTTGTGGTAAAGACTTATTAAATAACTATAATTAAAACTCGGTACATTAAACTTTATGGACACACTGTGTATATATATATATATATATATATATATATATATATATATGTACATATATATATATTCCTACTGTTGTTTAAAACTGAAACCTGTCTTCTGTACTTATCTATCTAAACAAGAATTGTTAGCTTGAATTTCACTTGAATACGTTGGAAAATTTCTGGGTTTTAAATCAGAACTTTAAGCAAAAATTAACCCTCATATAAGGTAAAAATTAAAGTATCAGTGTTTTTCTTTTTCAAATCTGTATTAACCCATGCAAAGCAGTAACGTTACTAAGGCAGAAGGGGTTACAAAGTGTGAAAGAATTAGAAACTGAAACATTAATATTAAGTGAAAAGAGAAAAGAGTTATCAGGAGGACAATACATAAGTATTGACATTGCATTGAAATTTTTGCCGATGAAAGTTGGCTGGAAAGCAAAGAGCCAGAAGAGAGTTCCACAAGCAAGAAGTGCAAGAAAAGAAACTGCTAGCACAGAACTTACTGCTACATCTCACCAGCTCAACTGCAAAGTGATGTTATCTTGACGCCAGTCTAGTACTGTGCTTAAATTAAGTACACAAGTAAAGAACTCATCCAAACAATTACCATGAAAGTATTTATAAAAATAGTGGAGAAGCAGCCTTGTGGTGGTGAGAAAGTGAGTGATTGAAGCCAAGTGGCCAGATCAGGACCAATAATAATGCTGATACTTCTTTGGATTTTGTCTTACATAACACAGTTAACCAATTAGTTTAAATAAGTAAAATAATTTTTTTCTTTTGTAAACAAAAAAAGAAACCTATAGTTTTTATTTATAATAAAAGCTATAGTTCCCCTTTTACCCAGATAAGTACAAAGGTATTATTTAATTTTAATACAATTTTTTGAAGATTCTTTGAAATCCAGAGGGTGACCTAAAACGTGTGTCTTATTGTATGTGTGTATAAATAAGCATGGAAATATGTATGTATATTCCTGTGAAAAACAATCTGTAGTCATACTCCCAACAAATTATCTCCCTGAGATACGCAAATTAGTCGGGGCTTCCAAACTGAAATATCATTGCCTTGGATGCCTAAATCAAATCTCACAATACCACCACAGACTTCAGTGGTGACCTTTAGCTTTGGTTCTTGATGGGTGTGGAAGGGAAACATGCCAATCCTCTATCCAATCAACAACCAAATGCACCATTTGACATCTGTATGAGCCAGTGGGTCATATGCACATTGCTGCAGTAAGTGTAGTCTCAAAGTACTGGAATATCTGTTGTGTAACATGGTTACATCTACTGTTTTGCTGATTACTTTTCCTATTCTCATATAAGACATATTCCAAATATAACCTTTTCTTTCCACTTTGGATAAGTGGCTGCATAATAATCAGGTTTCAGAGATGGTTTCAATTATGAAATGGCTGCTATTTTAGTCCAATTTATAGCTTTAGAACAAATTTTATTCTCTTAATTCCTAATTAATTCCCAAATATTTAATTTCTTCCAAATTAATGTTTGTCAAGATCTCACACCAAACATTGGAATTATACCTGCTACTTCTATATGATGTGCATTGTGGTGCATTGGATATCGACTCAGAACGAGAAATCGGTGAGCCGAGTTTGAATTCCAACTGAATTCATTGCATTCACTCACGTGCAAATAACCTTGAGAAAGGTATTAATCGGTCTCTTCCCTCCAGTTATGAGTTAAATAACAGGACAGATTGGGTTCTATAGCCTTGGTCAGCAATCAGTCTACTGCAGAAAGCAATGGCAACCTACTGCGGGATAATCTTCTGCCCAGTCAGTCATGTCTCTTTCGAGACATGATCACCCAAGCGTGTATCACGTATGGCACTTAACTGACTGACTGACTTCTACAATTGTATCATCATCATCACTCCCATGACTGGGTCAAGTCATAGGATATCTTTACAGCAGAGTACCTGACCAGCTCCCTCCAAATGTCTCAGTAGGCATAACATCTTTAGCAAAGTAGATCTAGTGAAGCACATCTCTCTCCGGGTAAGACTATAGTTTATGCCCACCAAATGAAAACTGGATTTGGTCGCAGACACATGGCTATTGATTCCATCCCCACCTGTAGCCATCAACTTAGTCTACAAAGCTAATGATGCAAACATGATCAACATCAAATTATTGTACAATGTTGGTCAGGTTCACATGATAATGGCTTTCAAGTTCAATTTGCATTAGTGTGAACAAAAACAGAGAGTCTTGTACTCACAAAGAAATAAAAAAATGAAAGATTATGAAAAGAAAATGAAAAACAAATCCTGCTTTTCAGTATCTACTTCTATCTACTTTGTCCATTCAGAATGGGGTCCTGAGTACGACGGTAAACTGCATCTGACAGCAAGGCCTCTGATTGGGAGGTTGTGAGGAGCATGGAACCACCTCTTAATTGCTGTTGTTCCCATGTCCACCCTGACCTGGAGTGGTAGCACCTCTTAAGGTCCTAGTTATGGGCAAATAGTTAACCACCAAACTGGGGTCAAAACATTATGAAAGACTTTTATAAAAACAGACTTTAATAGAAAAATATTACCAAAAATGCTTTTCTGAAGAAAAAAATTATTACCATAACAGATTTTTGAATACAAAACATCTTCAGTTTTCTGAAATAGAAAAAATTAAAAAAAATGAACTTTTCATCAGAATCTGACTAAATCAACCTTCTCAGTATAATTGAACATTTTAAAAAAATACCTTAAAACCCTACCTTTTTGGCATTAAATAACCCACAGATGTTGATATGCCGTTAAACTCCATTCAGAATGTAGGCAATCATGCCCAGTAGTGATTCTATAGGGTGGTCAGAAGGTGCCAAGATCTTTCCTTCATTGAATTTTGGCTGGTTCTTGGATCCCCACTTCTTTATAAGCTTCAAAAATTTATGAACTAATGTCTGTGATCTTGATAAGATTTGACCTTCAGCACTTTTCCCTCTATATTTTCTTTTTCATTTAGGGTCATGGAGAAATATTATTTAAATTATTTCTTTATTCCAAAGTATCTTGATTGTATAGTTGGACTTTGCTGAAAACGTAAATTAATTTTCTTAGGTGATTTTTGTACGACTGTGGTGCCAACAGCAATTTTGACTGATTTTGTTGCATTATTTATTTGTTATTATTTATTTATTTTCGCGTTTAATTTTTTTTCTCAAAATTTATTTTTTGTGCTTCAAAAAAGTTTTGTTGAGGAAAAAAGATCAGAGCAGACAAATCACACTGCTCTGCTAGTATTGATGTTAGTATTAACCCTTTGATATTGTTTTGAAATTAACCTCTCTTGTGTTCCAACAGCTAGTAACTCCATTCCATAAAACCTACTGGCTATAGAAGCCACAGTAGAAACACAGGAGAGTCTAATGGTACTAGAGAGTGGGGGGGGGGTCTAATTTCCTTGGTTTCATTTTCCTAATAACTGTAAAAAGATACAGGTTTAATGAAATAGGGTAGGTCTTCTGTAAAAACATTACTGAACATTATCCTGATCAATAAATTTCCAGTCGTTCTTAATTCAGGAATTTATAACACTTTCAGTCATGTATTTTCCTTGGTTTCTGATACCACCCTTCAGATAAATTGTGTATTCAATTATGGATGTGTGGTCATGTGATGGTTGTTGGTATTTAAAAAAATAAGAAGTGAGTGAAAATTCCTGCAAATTATGCATGACTTAATTTTTTCTCACCTCACAGAGGATAAATAGCAAAGCAGACATGGTTTTATAAACTTGAATTCAAGCATGTGTGTGATATGAAGCATAAATCTTGGTCTGGCAATTAAATTCACCACATGTATTAGCCTAACTTTGTTACTGAATCTGGATTATATATATATATATATATATATATGATATATATATATGTGATCCCCTTACTCTCACCTCAGAGTAAGAAGAAGAAAGAAGAGGAAAATGAGAAGATAGAAGTAAGGAGGAGGAGAAAGACGACGAAAGAGGGGAGAGGAGGAGGAGAAAGACGACGAAAGAGGGGAGAGGAGGAGGAGAAAGACGACGAAAGAGGGGAGAGGAGGAGGAGAAAGACGACGAAAGAGGGGAGAGGAGGAGGAGAAAGACGACGAAAGAGGGGAGAGGAGGAGGAGAAAGACGACGAAAGAGGGGAGAGGAGGAGGAGAAAGACGACGAAAGAGGGGAGAGGAGGAGGAGAAAGACGACGAAAGAGGGGAGAGGAGGAGGAGAAAGACGACGAAAGAGGGGAGAGGAGGAGGAGGAGAAAGACGACGAAAGAGGGGAGAGGAGGAGGAGAAAGACGACGAAAGAGGGGAGAGGAGGAGGAGAAAGACGACGAAAGAGGGGAGAGGAGGAGGAGAAAGACGACGAAAGAGGGGAGAGGAGGAGGAGAAAGACGACGAAAGAGGGGAGAGGAGGAGGAGAAAGACGACGAAAGAGGGGAGAGGAGGAGGAGAAAGACGACGAAAGAGGGGAGAGGAGGAGGAGAAAGACGACGAAAGAGGGGAGAGGAGGAGGAGAAAGACGACGAAAGAGGGGAGAGGAGGAGGAGAAAGACGACGAAAGAGGGGAGAGGAGGAGGAGAAAGACGACGAAAGAGGGGGAGAGGAGGAGGCGACGAAAGAGGGGAGAGGAGGAGGCGTAAGAAGACGAAAGAAAGAAGAAGAAGAAGAAGAGAGAAGGAAGAAGAGAGAGAAGAAGAAGAAGAGAAGAGGAAGAAGAAAGAGGGAGAGGAAGAAGAAAGAGGGAGAGGAAGAAGAAAGAGGGAGAGGAAGAAGAAAGAGGGAGAGGAAGAAGAAAGAGGGAGAGGAAGAAGAAAGAGGGAAGAAGGAAGAAGAAAGAGGGAAGAAGGAAGAGAAGAGGGAAGAAAGAAGAAGAAAGAGGGAAGAAGAAGAAGAAAGAAGAAAAAGAAGAAGGAAGAAGAAGAAGAAAAAGAAGTAGGGAGAGGAAGAAGAAGTAGAAAAAGAAAGAGGGAGGAGAAGAAGAAAAGGAAAGTGGGAGAAGAAGAAAAAGAAAGAGGAGAGGGGGAAGAAGCAGGCATATGAACACAGTTCCTTGAAAATAGCCACCATCATCCCTTAGGATGCATAATGATAAGGTTAAAATTCTATCAAAATAATAGTTTTGCTTTTGATCCAGTGAATTCTTTGAGTATCTTGTACTGTGTGGAACCACTGAACAAATAAGTAATATTGTGCTGAGTAAAACAAGTGATATTTTGAAGGTGTCAGTTTTGAAAATTGTATGACATCCAGAAGAACATTCTATACAAGGTCATCATTATTTGCTGCATTTACAAAGACAGGTATTAACATGCAACAAAACCAGTGGTTTCTCTTGCAATGTACTGGTCTGACATATAAATTCCTTGATAATCCCAAAATTAAATATTTGCCCCTCTTATATTATTACTCTATGTTTTGAATATTTTTGTTTTCTGCTCTAGAAATATTTTGTCATTTACACTGGTGTGCAAAGTTTTGGGACCAACTGTATAAAATGACTATATACTTTTATTTTATCAAGAAATTAGGATTGTTTAGCAGTACGCTTTTATTAGTAATGTCTGTGGACTTTGGGGATTGGTAATAAGTTGCTGCTTTTTTGTAGGTGCCATGTAATGGAAGATAAACTGCTTGAAGCTGAAAAAGAGCCATGTAAAACTATTGGGCCATTGTAAGGTTTGAGATGATAAAGTCATGATAATGTGCAAATTCTTAAGTTGGAATTGTTCCATCTCATGTCTAGGAGTATAATGTACTTTAGAAAATCATTGGCATTGAACATTAGCTCTGATTTTGACACTAAATCATGGCTAAAATTTTGCTGAAACAAAGATGCATGTTATGATTTTGAAGAGGGAGCTAACACAATAAGACAGTTAAGTGCCATACGTGACATACGCTTGGTAGATCATGTCTCAAAAAAGACGACTGACTAGGTAGAAAATTATCCAGCAGTAGGTTGCCATTACTTTCTGCAATAGACTGGTTGCCAGCCAAGGCTATAGAACCCAATCTGTCCTGTTATTTAACCCATAACTGGAGGGAAGAGAGGGATTAATATTTTTCCCCAAGGGTATTTGCTCATAAGTGAATGCAGGGAATTCATCTGGAATTCGAAATTGGCTTCTCAATTTCTTGCACCAGAGCCAATATCCACTGCACCACAACGCACATCCAAGACAAACCATCCCAAAATGAATGTTTGTATTTACTGGAAGAGATTTAAGTGTAAAGAAAACAGGCAAACTATAAAAGTTAGAAAAGAAAGATGAAAAGAGTCTGATAGAGTCGGTAGGCAAAAGAAAATCTGTCAGAAATCTAAACTGCAAAAAACTATATTAATTTAAAAAATAATTGAATTTTGCTCTTGCTTTTTTTTTTTGTATTTTTATGCTTTTACTAGCAGTATAGCCCGGCATTGCTCGGGTGTAATGAAAGCTTTAAAACTAATCCATGGTCCTGGAGCTCAGACTCAGCCTAAAGAATATTTGTGTGAAGTTTGGTGAGAATCGGATAAAAATTGTGGATTTGTATAAAGGACATGCAGACAGATAAACAGACACACAAACATCTTGCCTGTTATATATATCTTATCAATTTTCTGCACTATTTTAAGAACTGCAAACTTGAAACTTCTGAATATCATTTCTTATGTCTTTGTAAGTGTATCAAATTTGATTAAAATCGGACCACTCCTTCTATAACCCGATTTTTTTTATTATTGATTTCGATATTTATCAGGGGTATCTTGACACAAAACATAGCTAAGAACACTTGCAGATGCTTATAGTACAACTGTGTAAATTTTCAAGAAAATCGGTTCAGCCGTTTCGGAGTCTATAGGTAACGGATATACACACAAAGTTTCATTTATAAATAATTTTAGATTTAGATAGTGTGTTGTTTTTGTTTAGGGTTTCACCATTTGCCCATAGCTAGGATCCCTAACAGATACAGGTGCTACCACCTCTAGTCAAGGCAGACCTGGAAATAACAGCAATTTAGAGATGGTTACATACTCCTTGAAACCTCTGATCCCTCGATCAGTGGCCTTGCTGCGGGATATAGTTTATTGTCATAACTAAAACTGTAAAAGGATTGGCTTTGGATTTAATTCAAGTTTTCTGTCCAGTTTCAATTATTTGTGCTCATGTTTTGAGAAAATTCTGATAAATGTCCGGGAATTATGTTAACAAAATGAACAGTTTTTTTTTGTTTTTTTTTAACTTTCATTATTTTATCTCCTGTTTCTCAGGGAACAGGCAGAAATCCTTGACACATAGAACAAGAGTTTCTCCCTCTATCTCTCATCAAACAGGATATCATGCCCTGAGAATACCATCTGCTTGGCAGTTGTAGTCATTATCATCCTATCTCCTTAACATCCAGCTGACATTTGGCTATAAAAGGTTTAATGTCACAAGATACGATGCTTCTGTTAAGAGTTAACATTGCACAATGGCCTGAAAAATTTTAAAAATTAATTGCGTCTATGAAAATAGAACAAAATAATTTTTAACATGGTTGCAACATTTCTCTCATTTTTGTCAATCTCATAATTTTGCTAACATTCGACTAATTAAATGGTTACTGTGACAATGGCTAAAAAACATTACATGAGAATGCTGTATCAGATTTAATAATGACTTCTCTGAAAAGATAATGATTCAGGTAATGCTAAAGCGTCCTCCATTATATATGAGCATAGATAGTAGCAGAGTACATGAAACGGACACACAGTCGTATGCATAAATGTCCCAAGGCAATAAAAAAAAAAAAAAACCCAGCAAGATTGCAGAGTTACTATAGAGATTATTTTGCTATGGTCACTGGGAATTAGTATTTCTTTTTTAAATAATAAACAGCAAAACCAAATTTTGCAGAAAAATGATCTTATTTCAATCACACTAACTGCGGTAAAAATCATAGAAAAATTGTGAACTACAAACTGTCTAGTACGTGATTTTCCAAGGCTATATATGATTTCAAATTCAGAATAGTCATTCTCCTAAGCCAGTTAACAACATAGCTAAAGAACCCAGTCTATTTTACTATTTAACCCATAGCTTGAGAAGAAATGGATTCATACCTTCTCCAAGGGTATTTATGCAAAGATGAATGTAATGAACACAATTAGGATTTGAATTTGGCTCATAGATTTTTTCAATTTTGAGACACTAAACATAGCATTATCTGCACTTCCATAATGGTATTAAACAAATTCAAGACTTAATTGTTTGCTATACAAATACTTCAGGCGATTTATCCAGCAGAAGCAGATAATTAATTTCATTTATCAACAATTAAGATTTTTTTAATTTTATTTCATAAAAAGATGGAAACCTATTATTTTTAGGTTGATAGAAACCTTATTAGTATATTTCATACAATGATAGAAATGTCTGAAGTTTATTCAGCTCTTTTTCTTTTTGTGCATATTTTCAAGTTTTAGTTAAAATTCAAAATCTAGGAAAATAGATTCTACATTAACTTACAAAAAATAACATTGATCAGCAATTTAACACTTTTCCTTCCTTTCTTGTTCAATAGAGACAACTCATTTTTAACAAGATGGTCACAGGTGATTAAAAATGGCTTTATCATGAAGATCAAGAACATTTCATCCTAAACGAAATCTACCTAATAAAAAAATAATAGATTCAGAGAGAATTATTGGAAATTGTTGAAACTGAAGAATTTGCTCGAAAGAGAAAAATCATTTTCTTGTCATGAAAATTGACCTCTAATTTTGTTGTATTAAAATGCTTTTGTTACAAATATGACAATGAATAGTCAAAAAGCTGAAAATTTCTTCCACATAGAAAATTTTACAAAGCCATCACATTTTTTCAAAAAAATCTTTTCATTCCAGGCAAGGGGTTAATTCCACTAGAATACAGGAGTTACAGGAATTGAAAGAGAAGACTGAAAATGGGAAAGAACCAAAAGGAACAGGGTTTAAGAAAATAGATGACTACTGATGTTTCATTTAGAGTTTTGAAGATTGTAGTTATCAGTGAAGCAAGAAGTTAGGAGTTCCACAGGTGGGAGGTGCAAAAAAAAAACTGGTTAAATTAGCTCAAACAGTAAAATGGGGAGACCTAATTGCCAATCTAGTAGTTTCTTTAAATTCATGTCATCAGGGCATCAGAGAAAAATAGCTCATAAAAACAGCATGAAAATATTTGTTGAAAAGGCAGAAAGAAGCCATGTTATGTCAAATAAATTCCTAATTTCAATCTTTTTAGAGTTTGAGTCTTGTTTAATGGCATATCAACACCTCTGAGTTATTTAATGCCAAAAAGGTGGGGTTTTAAGATATTTTTTAATGTTAGGTTACAGTGAGAAGGTTGATTTAGTTTGATTTTAATGAAAATTTTTTGTTTTGATTCTTTTAATTTTAGAAAATTGAAAATGTCTTCTAGTATTGTATTAAACAATGTTTTGTTGAGATTAATTTATTTTCCTTCAAAAATGTGTTATAATTTTTTCTTCAAAAATTTATTGTTGGTAATATTTTTCTTTCAAAAATATATATTTTTCTATAAAAGTCTATTTTTATGTATATATTTCTATAAAAGTGTATCTTTATACTTTCATAGTGTTTTGACCCCAGTTTGGGGGTTAACTATTTGCCCATAGCTGGGATCTTAACAGGTGCTACCACTCCAAGTCAGGGTGAACCTGGGAACAATAGCAATTAAGAGGTGGTTCCATGCTCCTCACAACCTCTCAATCAGAGGCCTTGCTGTCGGATGCAGTTTACCGTTATGCTCAGGACCTCACTCTTTTTATGTCAGCAATTTCAACAAGTATAACAAATTGAAAAATACCTCAAAGTATTCCTTGAATCAAAACCAGAATCATTCTTTTATGATGCTAGGCACAATTTAATTTAAAGATGACATAAGTAAACAAAGTAGGGAAAATACTTTAATAACTGAATACTGAGGTTATGAATTCATATACACAAATATTGTGAAATCAAATAAAAATGATGGAAACTTTTCTATGAACCAAATATTTCTTTTTTGATTTCTTCATCTTTTGTTTCCATTATAACTATCATCATATCCCATTTTACAGTCCTGTTTTTTGTCAAAGAATCAGATACATTGCCAACTTCAAGCTGCATTATCAGTAGATATTCTCTTTATAAGAATGTCATATGACCTCATATACAATTCTTATTCACTATAACAGTAACATTAACAATTTTGTTTGAAATACAAAAAAGGAAAACAGAATTGCAAAATTAATAAGGAAATTAGTTTTAATCAAATAACAATGATACTTATTTTCTCAAGCAGGCTAGAATTTCTTCTCTACAATAGAATTTCTAGATTACAAGTTGTACTTGCATAAATCCTTTGTGTTGTTGAAGTTACCATTTTATGGTCTATAATTTTTAGAAGTGCCATTATGATTCTAGGAATGTCTTGGACAATTGAACACATTCTTTGGGTTAAGAATGAATTCAATTGTCCAAAGAATTCTTGGAATGAACCATTTATACAATCTTTGATAAGTGTCAAACTCATAAAGAAAGAGATGGATAGCATTAATGTTGTTAACCATTGATGCAGTCAGTGAAAATTATGCTCTTAAGCCAAAGTGTCAACAAGACTCTTCAGAACTCAAGAACATTCTGAAGAATCCTTGCAGAATAAATGATAATTTCCTGGGGGTGGGGGTCTACAATCATGGTTTCAGTTTCAATTCTCTGGAAGCACATTTCTCAGTTATCTACATTATTATTGTGTTTTACTTTTGCTTTGTGTCATATGGATTTCTATGAAATCTTAATCAGAGACTTCAAGAAATAAGTTTTTTTTTTCTATGTGAAGATGCAAACAGATGAAATGTCCATGCAGTTGGGAAGTAAAAAAAACATGTAATTGACATCACTACACAAAGAGAAATCAATAGATGTGAAAAGTAGCCATGGGTATGGTATTTTGCAATTCATATTAATAACAATAATAATGGCGCTAACAGGAAATGGTTACTAACTGAATCAATCCATCCCAGCAATACAACAAAGATAATACCATTTATAGCAAATAGTCTTGTGTCAAGTTGTTGAAAAAAAAAAAAAAAAATAACAGTCCATCTAGTAGATTAATAACCATTTCCTGTAATCTTGTTTTTCACACACACAAAGATATGTCTGCAGATGACTATTTATGCTCTCACACCCTGATTGAGCACTTTGGAAGAACGGTAGACTTTGAAAAACAGTAGCTACTCTAGCTTCTACGCATCGTTCATTCAGCAATGAATTAGAACACTCTCAGCTATTGGGCATGTATAATGATAATATACACGCTAAAAAGTCTGCCTCCTCCTACCGAGCACCCATAGCTCAGAGGTAGAATTGCCGACTGATGCCAATTCGGTCAGGTTTCAATCCTGGGTTAAAAAACAATCAGAGTCTAACCGTACTGATGAGCTGTGATACAGCGAAACATGTCTGCAGATGACTCTCTCTCTCTCTCTCTCTATATATATATATATATATATAGGTAGAGAGAGAGAAAGAAATATACTTCACTCTTAACAATTTATACATCTGTGAAATGGATCTAAAGCACTGTTTTTCATGATATGAATTCCAATGTAATCTTCAATTGTTTGAATATAAAGTTTGAAATAATAATGACTCTTAAAGTTATAGTCAGTTAAGTGCCATATGTGATACATCTTTGGGCAATCATGTTTCGAAAGAGACATGACTGACTGGGCAGAAGATTATAGGTTGCCATTGCTATCTGTGGTAGACTGATTGCCAGCCAAGACTATAAAACCCAATCTAACCTATTATTTAACCCATAACTGGAGGGAAGAGATGAATTAATACTTTTCCCAAAGGTAGTTATGCATTAGTGAATGCAAGGAATTCCAACCAGAATTTGAACTAGGCTCCCCAATTTGTCGTTCCAAGTCAATATCCACTACACCACAACGCACACCAAGTTATAGACAATTGCTATAATAAGACATTTTGTTTTTTGTTTGAGCATCGGTTGCCAGAGCATTTCTAAAGCAGCACAAAGCTACTGAATAGTAATGGTTGACAACACACAGTACTGTGCAAAAGTATTAGGACAAGAACTATTTTATCTTTTATGAGGCATATTGACAGAAAATAAACAATTTAATTAAAGTAATTTTAGTTGATTTACTCAACAAATGCTTTAACAAGAAAAAAATACTTGTTACAAAATAAATTTAATATTTAGTTTAAAAGGCTTTTGCTTTGTTCACAGCCTTCGTTCTGTCAGGTGTCTTCAATGTATCTAATGGTATCTCCTGTCAAGCAGCTTGTATTTGTTCCCAAAGTGTGTCTTGTGAAGTAACATTAGATTTATCAATTTGAGAGTGGGGGTCAGTCATATCCAAGGATAATAGAATAATGAGTAGTTTCAAAATAATTTGTTGAATTGAAATTAATGGAAAATTTATTTTTTCAAATAAAATAAAAAGTTGTCTTATATTCAAACTAGCATTATAGCCAGCGTTGCTCAGGTGTAATGAAAACTTTAAAATTAATCCATGGTCCTGAAGCTTAGACTCAGCCTAAAGAATATTTGTGTGAAGTTTGGTGAGAATCGGATAAAAATTGTGAATTTGTATAAATGATATACAGACAAATAAACTGACACACATAAACATCTTGCCTTTTATATAATCGATTTTCTGCATTATTGTAAGAACTGCAACCTTGAAACTTCTGAATATTGTTTCTTATGTCTTTGTCTATGAGAGTATCAAATTTGATTAAAATCGGACCACTCCTTCTATAACCCGATTTTTTTGATTATCAATTTCGATATTTATCAGGGGTACCTCAACACAAAATCTAGCTAAGAACACTCGCAGACGCTTATAGTACAACTGTGTAAATTTTCAAGAAAATTAGTTCAGCCATTTCAGAGTCTATAGGTAACGGACACACACAGACAAAGTTCCATTTATAAATAAGTTTAGATTTAGATGAGGCATATTGACAGAAAATAAACAATTTAATTAAAGTAATTTTAGTTGATTTACTCAACAAATGCTTTAACAAGAGAAAAATACTTGTTACAAAATAAATTTAATATTTAGTATAAAAGCCTTTTGCTTTGATCACAGCCTTCATTCTGTCAGGCATTGACATCACAAGCTTCTTCAATGTATCTAATGGTATCTCCTGCCAAGCAGCTTGTATTTGTTCCCAAAGTGTGTCTTGTGAAGTAACATTAGATTTATCAATTCGAGAGGTGGGGGTCAGTCATATCCAAGGATAATAGAATAATGAGTAGTTTCAAAATAATTTGTTGAATTGAAATTAATGGAAGATTTATTTTTTCAAATAAAATAAAAAGTTGTCTTATATTCAAATATTTTTTGCAAAGGATTTCATTTTATCTTTATTATTATCTTGAGTATTTTTTTTTTTTTTTTTTTTTTTTTAATCATATCACCTCGGGCAAGGCGGTAAGGCCACTGGTGTGCAGGGGGCTACGTAAGAGTGAAAAGATTGGAAAAGAGAAAGCCGGAAACCACATCCTAAACAGGGAACAAGGGATGAGCCTCTACACCTGTTCAATAGACGTGGGTGGAGTGTGTTTGCTTAGTATTTAGTTTAAACAATACTTTTTTAGCAAATAACAACATAATAACTATAGAGTTACATCACTGACTTAACCAACCAACCTACTTAATACTGTTATTGGTAACTATTCATTCTGTTTCTATCAGATTAGTGCCAGAAATTCTACTGAGGCTACTCATATTCACTTAGTATAAATGCCCTTGGGGAAAAGGCATGAATTCATTTTCCCTGTACTCTGTTCTATCAGCAGATATCTTGAAAAAAATCATTTGATTAACAAAAAGAAACAAAGAATAAGCAGATCACTTCCATAATTACCTTATTGTCTAGGAAGTAACAACTGGCTGTTCCACCTATTGTAAACTTGACAGAGAGCAGTCATTTCTTATTAATATAGGCCATGGCACTATTATAAACTTTTTCTCTGAAGCTATTTTTGTTTTCAATTATATATATATATATATATATATATATATATATATATGTGTGTGTGTGTGTGTGTGTGTGTGATTTATATTTTTCTGTTGGCTATTTTGCCAACATATTTCAATGTCTGTATAAACTGAGAAAAAAGAATTTATTTTTCCACTCTATAAGTTTATAATTCTTTCATTCTCTCCCTGCCAAAGATAAAGTATGCTTTATAAAAAAAATTATCCAAGAAAACAGGACAATATATTTAGTGTAAATAAAAAAAAAATTCTCAGACTAATTTAAAGGGTGAGATCTTACCTCTATAGAAATAAATTGATTTGAAAAGTATTTCCAAAATATATAATGGAGAAACTAGTTTTGGTATATTGGCTTTAGTCACCTTTCTACCACCATAAAGTTGCCTCCCTGTGCCTTTTCTATAAATAATTTCATGGTAATTGTTAAAATGAGTTCTTTACTATGGCACCTATACTTTATGAATTTAAGCACAGTACTAGATTGGCAACAAGATCTTGTCATTTTACAGTTGAATTGGTTAGATGTAACTGTAAGTTCTATGTTAACAGTTTCTTCTATCAGATTTGATCGTGGAACTCTCTTTTGACTCCATGCTTTTCTGTCAACTTTGAATTTCAAAACATTAAATGCAATGTCAATTGTTATCTACTGTCTTGATTACTGTGAACCAACTTCCTGAATACCATTAAAAAATATCAGGGTCTTAAAACATTTTTTCAAAAAAAAAATAAATAAAATAAAAAAAAATAAAATGCAGATTTTGCATCAGCCATTTCAGAGCTACTAACTGACTATAAAACCAACACCAATTTCACCCAGAAAGCTAGTCCAATCTGGCTGGTATTAGTAAAAGATCATTTCCACAGCAAAGATTGAACAGGTGAAGAGGCTCATCCCGTGTTTCCTGTTTAGGATATAGTTTCCGGCTTTCTCTTTTCCAATCTTTTCACTGTTTTTTTTTTTTTTTCAATTGGAGTAGATAGACTAAACTATCGCCCAGTTCACACTCCACCCACGTCTATTGAACAGGTGTAGAGGCTCATCCCTTGTTTCCTGTTTAGGATGTGGTTTCCGGCTTTCTCTTTTTTAATCTTTTCACTCTTACGTAGCCCCCTGCACATCAGTGGCATTACTGCCTTGCTCGGGGTGATATAATTAAAAAAAAAAAAAAAGAAACTTAACCAGATACAACAGACTATATGACTGTCCAGGCCATCAGTAGCAACAACATTGTGCTTCCATCAACAGCAATGACTTCAGCCAACAATGAAACCAGCAGAAAAGGTTAATGCTTCAATGCAATAATTCACAGAATGTTTCCGCATAAGTACCACACTCAACTACATATGCATGTATCTCAACTACTACCTTGTGTTATAGTCTGAATGAACTCTCAGTCTCCCACTCCTGCTATACAATACCACAGAATGAGCAAACGAGAGAACCTTGTAAATTACAGAGAAATTTACTTATTTTAAACACATCTTATCCCCCTTTGTTGTTTTGTCATTTCCACTTTTTTCTTGTTAATGGTAAAGTAGCCATTACAGATTAAATAATAGTGTAGACTGGGATTTCTAGCCTTTAAGGTGTACCAATCTAAGACAAAAACTGAATTTCGAAATATAGAAAAGGAACAGGAAGCCACTCTCCTACCTTTCCCATGAATGCATAGCAATTCATGCATAATAAAGGAGGTAGTGGAGAGAAATGATCACCTGTGCCCTGAAGAGACAAAAAAACTAAAATTGGTTGTTGAGGATCTCAGACTCAATACTGAGGCCTGCATCAAGGAGGAGGTAGTACTGCCCTGGGTCAAGAGGGTGGCTGCTAGAAGACGCTATGTCTGGCAACAAGGATTCTTGGTTAGCACCCATTCTATCACACAAGCAAGAGAACCCAGTTATGGTTGCCAGACAATTTTTGTGACTACATTTACTCCTTACATCTGGCCAACTAACATTTACTCCTTACATCTGGCCAACTAACATTTACTCCTTACATCTGGCCAACTAACATTTACTCCTTACATCTGGCCAACTAACATTTACTCCTTACATCTGGCCAACTAACATTTACTCCTTACATCTGGCCAACTAACATTTACTCCTTACATCTGGCCAACTAACATTTACTCCTTACATCTGGCCAACTAACATTTACTCCTTACATCTGGCCAACTAACATTTACTCCTTACATCTGGCCAACTAACATTTACTCCTTACATCTGGCCAACTAACATTTACTCCTTACATCTGGCCAACTAACATTTACTCCTTACATCTGGCCAACTAACATTTACTCCTTACATCTGGCCAACTAACATTTACTCCTTACATCTGGCCAACTAACATTTACTCCTTACATCTGGCCAACTAACATTTACTCCTTACATCTGGCCAACTAACATTTACTCCTTACATCTGGCCAACTAACATTTACTCCTTACATCTGGCCAACTAACATTTACTCCTTACATCTGGCCAACTAACATTTACTCCTTACATCTGGCCAACTAACATTTACTCCTTACATCTGGCCAACTAACATTTACTCCTTACATCTGGCCAACTAACATTTACTCCTTACATCTGGCCAACTAACATTTACTCCTTACATCTGGCCAACTAACATTTACTCCTTACATCTGGCCAACTAACATTTACTCCTTACATCTGGCCAACTAACATTTACTCCTTACATCTGGCCAACTAACATTTACTCCTTACATCTGGCCAACTAACATTTACTCCTTACATCTGGCCAACTAACATTTACTCCTTACATCTGGCCAACTAACATTTACTCCTTACATCTGGCCAACTAACATTTACTCCTTACATCTGGCCAACTAACATTTACTCCTTACATCTGGCCAACTAACTCCCCAAACTACAACTCCTTTAATTATTATGTGTGGTGCACAGTTGAGCTAGAGGCAAACAAAACTCCTTATAACAAAACTCCTTATAATAAACTGAAGGTAAAAATTATGGCAGCATTCACCAACTTAAACAAGGAGACCGTCCAGAAGAGATGTTGGAGATTCCAAAGTTGTCTCTGAAGGTCATTTTATTCAATAAATTTACTCTTTAGTATTTCAAGATATCTGCGTAATTTTGGCAAATATATCTGTTAAAATGAGATGTCAGTGTTATTTTCATTTTTACATGATATAGATGACAATTTATATATCACGGACACATTATATATATATATATATATATATATATATATATATATATATATATATATGGGTTAAAAGCTGTACTGATGAGCTGTGATACAGCCAAACAGATCTGTCTGTGGATAGCTATTTACACTCTCACACCCTGATTGAGCACCCTGGAAGAATGGTAGACTTTGAAAAAAGTAGCTACTCTGGTGTATATATATATATATATATATATATATATATATATATATATATTTTGCAAGGACCTGAATAAATGAAAATCCAAAAGAGCAAGTTCTGGTGAATAAGGCAGGTGTGATTATACATCCAAGCCAAGCCACAACAACTTTTGATGGGTAACCAAAGAAACATGAGCTCTGACATTATCCTGATGGAAAACAATACTTTTCCTGTTGGCCAACTTTGGGTATTTTCCTTGAATTGTTACCTTTAGTTCATCCAGTTGTTTGCAGTACTTTTCAAAATGAATTCACTGGTTACTTGACAGAAGTTCACAGTGCAGGATTACTTCCAAATTCCGGCAGATGTACAGCATGACATTCTCAGGATGAAGACATGTTTTTGGGATGGCTAAAGTTGGCTCATGTCACTTTCTCAATATTTTTTTTTAAAATTGTTTCACCCCAAGCAAGGCAGTACTGCCACCAATGTGCAGGGGGGCTACATAAAAGTTTAGTCAGGAGGAGAGTGAAGAGAAAGATGAACCACTTAAAGAGGGTGTCAGAGAAAGGGCAAGAGAAGGATGTGAAAACAGGTGTGAAGGTAGAGAGAAAGGGTAGAGAGAAAGAACAAGATTCTTTTTTTTATTCCTATTGACCCAAGCTAAGAAGTTTACTGCCACTAGTGTGCAAGGGGGTTACATAGGAGGAAAATTATGGGAAAGGGTGACAGGTTATAGGGTATGTCAGGAAGTAGGTAAGAGAAGGATGAGAATACTGATGAGAGTGGAGTGAATGGGAAAGGAGCATGAGAGAGGAGATGACTAATAAATTCTTGGAGATTGTAGCTGTTGGGAAGCAAGTAAACAAAAGGGAATTCCACTGGTAGGATGCCCCAAAAAGGGTACATTTTCATTGTATTCATAAAGAAATTCCCAGGTAGAAATGCAATCCAAAAGTTTTTTTTTCTCCTCAGATCATGTAATATCCAATCATAATAATTTGAGTACCTAAGGTCCACTAAGTGCTCATGGAGGGTGGATCTTGATAAATTTAGTGTTTCTCTCAATTTCCACATGTAATGCAGGTTATTCTTAATCAATACCTTGATTTGGGTGTCATCTGTAGTGATGGCCTGCCTGAGCGTTCTTCATCAATAAGGCTACAATCACCAACTCTAAACTTAGCAAACCCTTCTGGACAGTACGGTCAACTAAAGTATCATCACTATACACAGTGCATATTTTTTTTGTTACTTGGAAGGCATTTTTGCCTTTACAGTAATAAAAAAACAACAACAAGTGTTTAAAATGCACCCTTATAATCTTACATTTTCAAAGGGACACAAAATTGATATAAATTAAGTAATTTTAAACTTTCTTTCTCAAAAGATGGTTTGAAGTGAGCTCTAACTGGAAATGTAAGCATATTATATTTGTCAATAAATTTTATGTGTTGGAACATGAACAACTAAAATTGCTATGAACTTTCAAGACAACTCAACACATAATTTGAATTGGTTATAAATTATAATTCATTTCAATAAGCTAAATTAGGTTATTTCATCAGACCCCACAATATTCGTTCCATTCAGTACAAAAATTTTTACCAAGCAACCATCAATGAAGAAGTAATATACCAAGCAACCATCTATCATTTTGTTGGATTATCCTCATCATTTACAAACTGGACACATATATATATATATATATATATATATATATATATATATATATATATATCTCGTTCATTCAGTAATGAATTAGAACATTCTCACTATTAGTGTATGAATACATGGTATATCACATGCTAAAAATCTGCCTCCTTCTACCAAGCGCCCATAACTCTGAGGTAGAATTGCCAACTGACACCAATTCGGTTGGGTTTCAATCCTGGGTTAAAAGCAATTAGATGTCTAACCACACTAATGAGCTGTGATACAGCAAAACAGATCTGTCTGCAGATGACTATATATATATATATATATATTTATTTATCTGTAAATTCAGATAAAATTTAATAGGGAAATAGTCATTTTCAGGAATGCATTCTTCAACCCCTTCTAAACAGAAAATGAAGAAAATTCTAAGCCCAGAGGTTAATTTAGGCAAAGGAAGGGGCTGGGATGTATTGGTTTTTCTTTGGGTTCGGCTGGGGGAAGGAGCTACTAGTAATTCTTCCTTAGTAGTGGGAGGTATGTGGTCTTCCCCTAGGGTTAGCAGGGTAAGTGGTATGGAGGTAACTGCCAGGTCAACTTTTAAAAAATTTTTGCCATTTTTTTATCAGGACTTACTGGAGGAATAGGATAATTATAGTAATTTATATTTATTTCTATGTCGACACATACTTCACTTGTTAAAGAGCATATTTTGAAGTATATTTCTTTAAATTGATCAAGATCTTATTTTTATTCCAATTTTTCCAGGACTATGATTTCAAGCTTCGAGCATGTTGAAAAGCAAGCAAAATGTACTTGTTTACATGTTTTATTCAATTTTTCTCTTCTTTCCTTTTCAAAATTAAACCAACACTTTTGAAGCTATCAACAAATTCATACCATTTTTCATCATATTCAAAAATTAATTTGTTTTTAAAATGACAATCTTAATTGTTTTTTCTTTTTAGAAAAAAAGAGATAAAAGTTTTGTGAAAATGATGTAGATGTAGTAAAAGACATTTTATAATTCTTGCCGAATTAGGAAAACATGAAATTACAAAAACAAAAACAACCATAAGCCAGTAATCATTTTAATTAAAAGAATTAACTTCACTTACCTTTTGTTTAATTGCTGACAAATAATCTATCGATATTCTCCCTGTAAATAAAAAATAAAAATTGAAAATAAATTCAAGTTAACAGCAATTAAGCAATAATGAACTGATAATAAACCTACTTTTAAATGCTTATTAAATGATGGGAAGGATTTTTCTGAACTGGCGACCACACCAAAACTTATTAACAGTATGCTATTTATCAATTTTATGCTTTTGAACTTTTAAACAATTTTTCTCCCCTTATTTTTTGCATATCGAGATAAATTATGTCTTTGCCACCGACTATGAAGACGACCTCTTTTATCAGAAAACTAAAAATGAAAGTTTAAAGTTATTTCACTTTCAAAATTCGGAATGACTGAGTTGAAAGGTTATAATATTAATTATTAAAATATGATTATATCAATTATTATAATATTGATATTATGATATCAATAATTATTTATATATTATCAATATTATTATTGATTATTATTGATATTATTATATTACCAATATTATTATAATTAGTGATATTATAATATCAATAATTATAATATTGATATTATAATAACAATTATTATAATATCAATGAAGGCTGAGTTGAAGGCTATAATATCAATTTAGTTTTAATTAACATATGTTGCTATGAGTAAATATCTATCATTTTTAAGATGCTTTCAGAAAAGTTCTCAGGTCTACCCAAAATCTGGCCAAAACATTTTCCCCCGCCACTCTGTTATTAAATCGGGCCAAAAACCTTTTTGCAATCCCTTATATAGGTCTCTATATTAAATAATAGCTGTCTGATACTTTCTGTGTATGACCATCTGCTATGGTGGATAGATAATTCTGGTTGCAGATGCCTACTCAGATACATTCAAGTTTCTTCAACATGCTCTAAGCCTACTTATGGTTTAACCTGCAACTATGTTGAGCAGACTTTAGTCACAGTTTCATGCACAATCTGCATAAGCAGAAATTAAACAAGGCCAGCATGCTGAAACAATCAGTTCCAATGACCTGCCATTTTGAATTACCACAATCATCGCTCTCACAAGACTTGGATCAGACTGTGGTATAGTTTTTAGGTACGTCCCAACGATACCACATGCTGGGATCACCTCAGGCCAACAAAGTCTCTTGGTCAAAATGCTAACATTCTAAATCGCCCGGAACCCTCCACACGGCTGCCTTTCTAAACCGCCCGGAACCCTCCACACGGCTGCCTTTCTAAACCGCCCGGAACCCTCCACACGGCTGCCTTTCTAAACCGCCCGGAACCCTCCACACGGCTGCCTATCTAAACCACCCAGAATTCTCCAATTCTCCTATCTAAACCTATTTATCTATATACATTAATCCATTTCCATAGATTTCTACAACTAGTCTTACCATCTTATTGTATAATTGTTCCCTGTGGGTATTCTTTTATCTCTCAATTGCTTATATTGTTTTTCTACCTCTTCACTTTCCTACCCACATATTTACTTATCTGTGCTGATAAACACACTTTATTTTTTCTTTCTCTCAAAAGGCGGCATATCTCTGATACAACAACAACTTATCTCCAATAAAACAAAGCGATGAATAATATTAGCCAAATCAATAACAGTCTAGTTACTGTTGATCCTTTTCATTAAAGATTCGTTCCAACTGTAAATCTCGCACAAACAAAGCAGATTTATTTTCACATCAGAGCTATTGAATAGTTCTAAAAACCAACTATAGAACGATTTGGTTCTCATCTTTGTACTGCTGGCTTGCAGTTAATTTCATTGTAAACCTGTTTATGCTGATCAAGAATTCTATCAGACGAACTGAAAATCTGTTTATGCGATTCAATAGAACACGGAAAAATGACAAGCAGAAAATGCTTCATGATTTGTCTTTAGAAATGATAGTTTTTAAATCAAAGAAAAGAATTGGCACAAATAATAATCTTTCTTGTCCCAGGCTTGTCATAATCAGCTGAAAATTTTATCAGAGTTGTGATTATTATAGACCATTAATACTAGTCACAAGATTGATCTTCTGTCAGACAAATCCTGGCTTAGTCAATATTAATTTTGTATGATGCCTCATTAAGTAGTAATTTTTAGCAAGCTTGACTTGTATACCATTCCAATTGTAGAAAGTTTGGTAGATACAGAGTGCCCCTACGCTTATGGTCTGGTGATAAGGTTCGTTTTCTCTTTTTGTGATGCGTAATACAAAAAGAGGAACAAAAATTAAACCCTATATTCAGTTGGTAAAAAGATAACTTAGGATAAAGTGTATTGAAAAAGTATTCAAACTGCAAAAAACTGCACTTAAAATACAAATATAAATTATTTCTATCAAAATTCCTGGGATGATGTGTTATCAGAATGACAAATTATACAATAAAGTATTATTTTAATAAAGATGAGGGCAAAAGTTGATGTGTAAATAACTGAAATAGATACTTAGCATCATGTTTTGAAAACAGGAGCTAAAAAGAAAATTTCTTTTTAATATAAAAATTATTTTGGATAAAGGAAGAAATTTTATATGGATTTCGAAAAATGATTGTTTTTCCTTATCAGCTTTATTCAAAGAAACAACAGATTTTATATATATATATATATATAGAGAGAGAGAGAGAAGCAAAAATAGAAAGGACAGAGGGAGAAACAAAAATAGAAAGGACAGAGAGGGAGGGAGAAACAAAAGTAGAAACGAAAGAGAGAGGGGAAAAACAAAAGTAGACACGACAAAGAGGGAGGGAGAAACAATAGAAATAACAGAGCGAGAAGGAGAAATAAAAATAGAAATGACAGAGAGAGAGAGAGAGGGGGGAGGAGAACCAAAAAATAGACATGACAGAGAGGGGGGAGAACCAAAAAATAGACATGACAGAGAGGGGGGAGAACCAAAAAATAGACATGACAGAGAGGGGGGAGAACCAAAAAATAGACATGACAGAGAGGGGGGAGAACCAAAAAAATAGACATGACAGAGGGGGGAGGGGGGAGAACCAAAAAAATAGACATGACAGAGGGGGGAGGAGAACCAAAAAAATAGACATGACAGAGGGGGAGGAGAACCAAAAAATAGACATGACAGAGAGGGGAGGAGAACCAAAAAATAGACATGACAGAGAGGGGAGGAGAACCAAAAAATAGACATGACAGAGAGGGGAGGAGAACCAAAAAATAGACATGACAGAGAGGGGAGGAGAACCAAAAAATAGACATGACAGAGAGGGGAGGAGAACCAAAAAATAGACATGACAGAGAGGGGAGGAGAACCAAAAAATAGACATGACAGAGAGAGAGAGAGAAATAAAAATAGAATGACAAAGAGAAGCAAAAGCAGAAATGACAGAGTGAGGGAGATACAAAAAAGAAAGAGGCACAGAGCAAAAAAAGAAAATAGCATAGAACAAAATACAAAGTAATATCAAATTAAAAAAAAAAGGAAATGACAAATTAAAGCAGTCTTGACATTTATTTGATTGTTGCTGACTGAATTCAATGAGGACCTTCATCAACCAATGAAGAATTAATGGTGGCTAATCATTTCCTATGAGAATGATTGGCTACTTTCATCTTGTCACTTCTGGTCATACTTAGTTTCTTAAAAAAACACAGCAATTATATTAATGGAGACACTGATTAGATGTACCAAATAAAAATACATTTTTTTTCAAATAATTTATAATTAAAGTCAAAAAGATTAAAATTATGCCACTCATCTGGAAAAATAGAATTAAAACATATCAGTACCCAATCATCCATAGATAATGGTCTTGAAAAACCCATAATATTGTTCTCATGTACATAAGTATTCACTTAAGAAATACTAATATGCTGATTTAGTAGAATTGGTCAACATAGAACTATTAACAGACAGTAAAGACTATTCAGGCAAAGACTTCAAAAAAAATAAAAATGCAAAATGTGGGCGAGTAGATTGTTGAGTTAACCAAGAGGCTTCTTTATGGATTTTCTCAGAACCAGAGTGAGACTTGTTCATTAGTGTCTATATTGCCAAATAACTTGACAGCAATACACAAAGTGCCAGAAATATTAAAATCTAAAATGACATCAGCATTGACCAAATTGAATGGAACCAAAACAGCAGGACTAAACAGAATTGGAGTAGATAGACTAAGCTATCACCCGGTTCACGTCCACCCACATCTATTGAACAGGTGAAGAGGCTCATCCCTTGTTTCCTGTTGAGGATGCAGTTTCTGGTTTTCTCTTTTCCAATCTTCTCACTTTTTTTTTTTTTCAATTGGAGTAGATAGACTAGACTATCGTCCAGTTCACACTCCACCCACGTCTATTGAACAGGTGAAGAGGCTCATCCCTTGTTTCCTGTTTAGGATGCGGTTTCCGGTTTTCTCTTTTCCAATCTTTTCACTCCTATGTAGCCCCTGCACATCAGTGGTGTTACTGCCTTGCTCAGGGTGATATGATTAAAAAAATGGTGGCATCTTTAAATTATTTCAGCATTGCAAAGATTTCTGACATAATAAATGAAATATACAACAGTGGTGATACGCTGGAAGACCTAAGTAGATACATTTTCATAGGATGCATAGCAGAATCAGATAGGACAAGAACAATGCAAGTTCATTAAAACCACTACAACAAGGAGTGTGATATTTATGCACAGAATGGTATCACAAAGAGAAACACAAATGCAGAAGGAAGTGTATCTTTGTTTCATAGATTATGCAAAAGCATTTGATAATTAAGTCACAAAGATCTGTTGGAACTGCTAGATAACCTTGGTATATTTTGGTAAGATATTAAAATAAACCCAGAACTTATACTGGCAGCAAACCACCTGCTTACAAATAGAAAATTAGTTCATTAAATATACGAAAATCAAAAGTGGTCTAAGACAAAGATGTAACTTCTCAAACTTACTCAACCTATACAGTGAGGCAATTCTGAGCAAATTACAAGTCCTACTAAGATTCATTATAAAGGCCACAGTCTTAACATAAAATATAAAGATGACATAGCAGTAGCAAAAAATGCCTTCCAAAAGCTAAGCAAAGTATTAAAAAGCAGAAGAATTTCATTAGAAACTAAGAAAAGAGTACTGAATTCTTGTGCTATATATATATATATATATATATATATATATATATATATATCTCCAAGTGAATACAGAATGAAGAAAGAATTTTTACAACGTCCAAAACATTAAAACAGTGCTTCATATATAATATATAGAGCTATGAATATTTATTATAAATTATATTTTAGAACATATAAAAAAATATATATAAAAAAATTATGTACATGTTCTAAAATATAATTTATAATATATATATATATATATATATATATATAGCACTGAATAATGGACATTTGACAAACTTCTCAAGGATGAAGAAGACACTTGAAGCAACAGAAATGTGGTTCTAGAAAAGGACGGACTGAACATGAGAACAATGATAAAGTTTTAGAAAAAATGGAAATAAAAACGAAACTTATACATAACACCACGAAGAGAGGGTTGAAATTTCTAGGACACATGAGGAAAGAAGGCTTGAAAAATGTGATATGCACAGGACTGATTGAAGAAAAGGGTGATAGCCCAAAACAATACATAACCTACCTAGTGAGCTTGAGTTTTGTTTAACAGCCTATCAACCTCTGGAGGTTATTTAATGCCAAAAAAGTGGGGTTTTAAGGTATTTTTATTTAATGTTTAGTTGTAGTGAGAAGGTTGATTTAGTCAGATTTTAATAAAATTTTTTTTGTTTTTACTCTTATTTCAGAAAACCGAAAATATCTCCTAGTTTTGTATTCAAAAATGTTTTGCTGAGAACAATTTTTTCCTTCAAAAATGTGTTATAGTTTATATATTAAAATGGCAATTTTATTGAACAAAAGTACACTTTAGTATATAAAGATATTCCTTTGTAATTTTGGTAAATATATTTGTTAAAATGAGATGTTTATGTTATCTTCATTTAAGCGTAATTTAGATGACAGTTTATTTAGTGCACACCCTACATGTGACAAGGAAGACAATAGTGCATGTGTTCTATAGGTGATATTATCTATCTAATCTAAACTTATTTATAAATGGAACTTTGTGTGTGTGTGTGTGTGTGTGTGTTACCTATAAACTCCAAAACGGCTGAACTGATTTTCTTGAATATTTACACAGTTGTACTATAAGTGTCTGTAAGTGTTCTTAGCTATGTTTTGTGTCGAGGAACCCTCAATAAAAAATGAAAATTGATAATCCAAAAAATCGGGTTATAGAAGGAGTGGTCCGATTTTAATCAAATTTGATACACTCATAGACAAAAACATAAGAAACGATATTCAGAAGTTTCAAGGTTGCAGTTCTTACAATAGTGCAGAAAATCTATAATATATATATATATATATATATATATATATATATATATAAAAAAGGCAAGATGTTTGTGCGTGTGTGTTTATCTGCCTGTATGTTTGTATTTTTTTTCAGCCCTTTTATTTTAGTTTTTGCTTCAGGTTTGGCTCTAAGTAGGTATAATTGTAGTTCTTAGTCTCAGCCATGGTATCAATTACTCAGTGGACTTATTTAGCCTTCAAAATTCAGTTCACGACAAAAAAAAACTTCTTTGATATCGATACCAGGAAATCAAAATTTGACTTACATCCATTTATTTTTCTTTCAGTCTACGGTTTCACTTTAACTGGAAACAACTCTTGCTTTTTAGTCTTTCATGCCAACGTCCAAAGAGTCTGAGCTCCAGGACCATGGATTAGTTTTAAAGCTTTCATTACACCCAAACAACTCCAGGCTATACTGCTAGTAAGCCTATAAGTATTTCACAATCTACAAGCATATGACAACTACTTGTGCTGGAGGTAAAGGAAGTTTGTGCTGCACCAATCCTTTAGTAAACTAAGATTTTCCTAGCAAAACAAGTGAAATTCAAAGCTTTGTCCTTATTGTTGCAGTGATAAGTTTTATTGAAATATGAAACACTGCAGACTTGATCAAAGAAGCAGGGTTAGTCTCAGAATTACCATAAGTGTTTTGGGGAACTAAGACGGCAAGGGGATACCATACTGGTATGATCTACTTGATGCAACATCAAGCAGTTAGATTACTTAGTGATGGGTTCAGGTGTCAGAATGTTCATTATATCAGGGTGCAGCAACCATAGTATCAGCAGAGGGTCAAGAATGTTAACAGTCAAAGCAGGTGATGACATGAACAGTGTCTCAGGTATCATTTAACTCAAGAAAAAAAAAGTATTTAGAAAATTAACAATGCTAAAAGAAAGAGGAAAAGGTAATATCATACCTGTTGATTGCCATCAAGAATATTTCATTCAAAAAGAAATAATGGGATTTTTGGTTTGTTTTTTGTCTGAGAAATCTTGATAAATTACACAAAGAATGATTCTTTCTTAAACCATTAATTTTGATAGAATCAAATCCATTTCTAAAAGAAATGTTAGCCTCAATTTTTGGAATAATTAAGTGAATTTCTTTTTTTTTCTTTACTTCAGTTTCTTAATATTTTTTTATTTCAATATTTTATTTTAAATGGTATGAATAAAAAGTAAAACTTGCTCAAGAAAATATTTTTGAGAAAAACAAACAAAATTAGCAAATATTGTATTTTTTAACAAAAAAAATATCAGCTTTGTGCAAGAGATAATTTTCAATAATTTTCTTTTTCAGTGTTATAAACATATGTTACTTTTGACACCAAATTTCAATAAGAATAAAAACATTTTGGCAATATTTAACCTTCATGCCCATAAAAAAAAATGGTGGGTCAAAAGGAGTTTTATTCCCTTGACACTGTTATTAATGTATACACTTGACTCTCCCAGCAATATTTATTTACAAAATTACAAAAATACATGAATCAAGTTTGTGGTGAATTGGATATCGGCTCAGAACGAGAAATTGGGGAGCAGAGTTCAAATTCCAGCTGAATTCATTGTATTCACTTATGCGCAAATACCCTTGGGAAAGGTATTAATCCATCTATTCCTTCTAGTTATGGGTTAAATAACAGGACAGATTGGGTTCTATAGCCTTGGTCAGTAACCAGTCTACCACAGAAAGCAATGGCAACCTACTGCGGGATAATCTTCTGCCCAGTCAGTCATGCCTCTTTCGAGACATGATCGCCCAAGCATGTATCACGTATGGCACTTAACTAACTAACTGACTATGCAATATTTATTATTTACCTTTTATAAACAACAAAAAAAATATACAGAACTATTATGATATCAGTCCTCCTGTACAGCAGTAAATGCTGGACAATCTCCTCAAAGATGAAGGAAAGACTCGAAGCAACAGAAATGTGGTTCTACTGAAGGATGCTGAGGATACTATGGACTGAACATGTAAGCAACAATGAAGTTTTAGTGGAAATGAAAACAAAAAAAAAAGGAAACTTATACTTAACATCAGAAAGAGATAATTGAAATTTCTTGGGTACATAATGAGGAAAGTCAGTCAGTCAGTTAAGTGCCATACATGATACACACTTGGGTGATCATATCTCAAAAGAGACATGACTGACTGGGCAGAAGGTTATCCCGCAGTAGGTTGCCATTACTTTCTGTGGTAGACTGGTTGCTGACCAAGGCTATAGAACCCAATCTGTCCTGCTATTTAACCCATAACTGGAAGGAAGAGACGGATTAATACCTTTCCCAAGGGTATTTGCATGTAAGTGAATGCAATGGATTCAACTGGAATTCAAACTTGGCTCCCCGGCTTCTCGTTCGGAGCCGATATCCACTGCACCACAATGCAGATCCCAATGAAAATCTGATACTTCCAGGAGAGATTGTAGGCAAAAGGGACAGAGAAAAAAAACAAAAACAACTAATATAGTGAGCTTAAATAAATGAATGGATGAATAGGGTTTAGGAGAAATAACAAAACAACAACATTTATTAAGAGCTACAAAAGACAGAAAATTGTGAAAAGTCATGATCACCTATATCTTGAGGCGGACATGGAACAAAGAAAAAAAAAGACCTATTATTTACCATTTTATAATCAAACAAATTAAAAAAATCTTTTTATTCAAGGATTTATTAAAAAGTCATTAAAATATGTAAACCAACAATATTTAATAGAAAATAAAATATATCGACCATTTTATAAATAAATCTTTACTATTTTACAATAGCATTTTTTATTGAATCTAAGTTTTAATATCAAGAATAAAGAAAATAAATCTACTTTCATATGTTTTGGTTCAAATTTTAATCATCACTTTTTAAAACAAATATTGATGATGAGGAAGTGTATAATAGCAGTATCAAGGGAATGGCTATCATTTTGGTTCTTACTGTGTTTCCCAAGACTGGCAACTCTGCTTGTGAAGTACTAGGACATTTGTTTAATCTGATAATTCATCATTTGTGATCTCAAGAGTGAATTCTTTACTATGTGGCAATAAGCATAAGCTTGATTGATCACTTTCAAAAGATATTCAAAAAAGTTCCTCAATCATATTCAAGTGTTCTACAATTTTGAGAGAAAAAAAAAAAAAAAAAGAAAAAGAAAAACAAATATATTCTTGGACTGAATAACTTTAATTGAAGTGCTCATTTAATGCCGACATCAATCGCAATAAAAACGTTAATTCTATTTACACTGAGTTACAACTATATATTCTTTATTTTAATAATTTAGCCTCAATCAAGGCAATAAAGCCACTAATTCACAAAGGGTTGTTGCTGAATGTAAAAGAATAAGAGAAAAGAAAAACATTAAGGAGAGAGAACAATAAAAGAATAAGAATCAAGAAGATAATGATTGATATTGCAGTTAAATTTCTCAAAATCAAAGTTGATCGGAAAGCAAGGAGCCAGAACAGAGTTCCAGAAGTCTGAGAGAAGAAACTGTTAGCATAGAACTTATATACAGCAATTCCAACTATAAAATCAGAAGACCTAGCTGTCAATCTAATACTGCACTTAAATGTTTGAAGTTGAGGTACCATAACCAGAAGCTCATTAGAACAATTACTATGAAACTTTTTATAGAAAAGTCATAGAAAAGCTACATCATGGTGGTGAAAAAGTGGCAAACTGAAATGCAGATAACATGGGAGATTTTCCTTTGGATTCTATCAAGAATTTCTAAATATATAACACAGCCACCAGACTACATGTGATAGCAAGATTGAATGCATGAATGAATAGTAGGTCTATAAATGCCTAAGACAGATTCTGGCAAGAAAATCTGTCTGGTACAACATCTATTGTTGACTGGTTGAATTTCTGTCAGTTGTAGCTAAGCCAGAGAACTGCAATGACAAATTCTCTGCATAACTGTAGATGATGCAACCTGTCACATTATTTGGCAAGATGAAGGGCACTGCGAAGTAATTCCTGTTGTTGCTATGCATGGCTGTATCTGACTACTGGGCACGGGTCTGAGCCGATCCGTGCAATCATAGTGGAAATCTGGGCAAGGAAAAATGACTGTCAGAAATGAAACTAAACAATTCGCGATGAAAAAAAGAAAGAAAGAAAGAAAAACGAAGAAAGAAAAACGAAGAAAGCATCCGAATGAATGCAGTAAAAATCTGTTTGCTTATTTATTAATTTTGGGAGAAAAGAAAGTCTGAACCTGATTTCCTGCTTTCGTTCACGTTCTGTGCCTAATTTCCATTGGAATAGCCAAAAAAATCCACAAAATCATAGTTTCTGGAAACAAATGACACTGATGATGTCATCACATTGTTAACTAATAAATCCGGGCAATTTTCTCTGTGTCCGGTGTTTTTTTAGCATCAGCTACGGCCCTGTTGCTATGTGAAATGCCATGAAGAACCTCAGTGGGGTAACCTAACAATCTAGTAAAAAAAATGGAAAAAAATCAGTCACTTCTAAAGTCTATAGCTTGCAGGAGCAGGTGTGTTTTTAAATATATATCTTTAAAAAAAAAATGAAAAATTATTTTAACTTATTCTACTAATAGAAAAAGTTATAGACATGTATTTCCGCATATAATACAACCTTTACATCAGACAAGGTAAAAAAATATAGCAAATTTTCATGAATTCAACCTATACCTCAAGTGTAAAATGACTTCTGCTTATATAAAGATGATGTTATTGGAAATGTTACTGTATCCTTAGAAATTCAAAATAAGAAAAAAATATATATATATATTTTTCCTACGCAAATCACCTAAAAAGGTGACCCATTGTTTTGTTTACATTTCATCTTGTGAATACTGATTCTTCTTTTCCTATATCTAAACAGCTACAAACAGCTTGATGTACAAATGGTCATTTACTTGTACTTCATTAACAATCATAAAATAACACTAATAACAGTATGATAATGTATTTTTTAATAAGAAATGAATATGATGCTAGCCAAATGTTATTACTAATGTAATTATAACTGCCATGATAATTATTGAAAATTTAGTGAAAGATAAAAGATTGTTTTGAATGAAATCATAACTCAATGTTTACATTTTTTCAGATGAGCTTGCGTGGATGCAAATTGATTTCACTGATATGGAATTTTTCTTTGAATTGGCAATTTATTACGAAGTTATGCCAATAATATATAAGATATAAATGGTTTTATTACAGTAAATATGATTGGCTGGTGTCAGCCATAAATACAAGCAAAGGTGAGGATGCATAGAGGTCTACAGGTCTTCGAGTAGAGGTCTACAACTATTAGTCTACGTCTGTTGACTACGCCTACGTCTCAAAATACTGCATGCAGCATGTACCATCCATTACATCTACTTTCTAGATTGATCTACTCAGTTGCATTTGCCAAAATCACTTGCTACCTCAAATTATATATATATATATATATATATATATCCCTTTTTTGGGACATATCACCTTTATAATCAGTTTATTTTGTAATTTGAACTTTTCATGTATGTTATTGGTTATCACACCAAAGATGGGGTTAGCCTTTTTAGAATTGAAGTACAAGGTGGTTTTTGACTTTAAAAGAAAAAAAAAAAACTCTACAAAAATTGTTTATATAATTGGAATCTTATGAACTTGACAAGTAGTTGTCAAAGACAATTATTATTCCTAATAAATCAATTAATGAAAACTTTCTTAATTTCCCTGGGAATCACATTATAATAATTTTCACACTTTTCATAGTTACATGTAATTCTTAAATATTGCATGACACCCATCCTTGTTAAACTCTCACTAGTTTACATATTTTTAACAGTTGCCTATATTTCTGAGATGAGGTATTCTATTTACACTATTTACATTGTTCAAACTGTTGTTCTCATCTTTAGTGCCATATTCAATGGCTGAAATGTGAATATGCCAGTAAAGATGAGGACAGTCTGAACAATGTAAATAGTTACATATTTTTTTGTTTAAACTTTACTACATTTATAGGAAGAGTACTCAATATTAGGTATATACCATTTTTAAATATATTCAGTGCAGATATATATACAAGATGTGATGAATAAATTGCTGTCCAAATTATGCAAAAATAAAAATAATCCTGATATCTCATTTTAACAAATTTACCAAAATTATGCAAAAATATCTTGAATACTAAAGAGTAAATTTATTCAAGAAAATTGCCACTGGCTTTAACAACAAAACAAAATGCAACTCTTCTGGATGGTCTCCTTGTTTAAGTTTCTGAATCCTGCTATAGTCCTTGCCTTCAGTTCATTCTTGTTATTACAAGGAGTTTCATTGGCATCTTACTCAAGTGCAACCCCCACATAATAATCAAGGGGTCTTGGGAGTTGAGTGTAAGTGATGATGTGGTCAAAGAAATTATCTGACAGCCATGACAGGGTTCTTCTGCTTGTGTGGCATGGTGCAGAATCCTGTTGCCAGACACAGGGTCTTCCAACAGCCACCCTCTTGACCCATGGCAGCACTACCTTCTCAATGCACTTTATGAAGGCCTCAGTGTTGAGTCTGAGGCACTGTGGAAAGATGAATGGATGCATAATGTCACTGTACTCAATTGTAGGACATAAGTTAAATGTAAGGATTTTATTTTGCAAAAAGTATTTAAAAGTAAAAATCTTAGTTTTTTTTCAAAAATTTTTGATTTAATAGATGCTCGTAAATATTCATCAGGTTAACTAAAACATTAATTGCATAAAAAATTGAACATCAATTACTCATTTTCGTTTATAAGAAATTACGTCAGTTAGCATCCTTCATAATTTACTTATGCTTTTCAGTTACCCTGATGAGTATTTATGAGCTTCTCAAATTTAATAATCTAAAAAAAAAAAAAAACAAAACAAAAAAAAAAAAAACTAACAATATTTTTACTTTTGTTTAAAAAATCTTGTTGCAAAATAAAATCCTTACATGTGCCTTGATAAAGTCCAGAGAATAAAACACATTTGCTGAGATAAGTTTTCTGTTTCTCATATATATTTCATTATTTAATTAAATTTTACTATTTTTTATTTTCTAGTTTTTATTAAGAACATTTGACTTCTAAACTATGTTAGCCAATGCCCGGAAAGATATAAAATAGCATTGATAAAGTTCTTAAATAGAGCACACCAAAATTCCTCTTCCGAAAGAATAGTTCTGAAGAAATTAAAACTTATGAAACATTAATCAACAATAATTTTCTCAACTACATCATTGATAAATTCTTACAGAAAATATATAACTCCAGTAATAAAAATACCACACAAAAACATTTTACTGCAACAGAAAATGGAAGATGGCAAACCTTGTCACCCCATCAGATCTGAATCTGGAATGACCATTATAGTTTATCAATTTCACTATCCAATGCAAGACTGTGTTTCTTGTCACAAATCAATTATCTATATCAGACATACTACCACCTCCTTGAGTAGACATCTCATATGTCACTCATCAGACCTAAGTGCTGTAAATAAATATCTATAAACCTATAACTTACAAGAACCCTTAAGAAAAATTCTGGTTGAAAACACAAAAATTCTATATAAATCACATTATAAGAAACAACTCGCTATTAGTAAGATCCTGTATATCAAACATTTCTCTTATGAATCTCACATTATTTAATAGTAGAAATGAAGTGTTAAAAGTATTATGAAAATAGAAAGATGTTCATATGAATTCCAACTGTACAACATGTGAAGGTTTGGAAGGAATGTTCCTTTTCAAAACAATACAAAAATAAATTACAATGTAGCAGTCAAAACATGAGGTAAAAATAACACCAAAGACCAAACGCTCTTGAAAATTGCTACAGAAGGGCCAGTACTTGGGACAATAAAAATTATGGAAAATGTTTGTACTCAATTCTACAAAACAGAAAAACATAAGAATGCTGGAAAAACTTAAATCTTGTCAACCATATTTAATAAAATATATTTGAAAGAAAGGTTGCGTCTCAGATATATAGATATATGTATAGATCAATAGATATATAGTTAAAGAGGAGTATTTAGGCAGAAAGTTTTCATGCAAATAAGTTTTATTAAATGCATCTATTTTTTTTTTAAATGAAAACAGAAAAAAAAGATTTTTTTGAAAATGACCAGTCAGTTAAGTGCCATACGTGATACATGCTTTGAGCGATCATGTCTCAAAAGAGATATGACTAACTGGGCAGAAGATTATCCTGCAGTAGGTTGCCATTGCTTTCTGCAGTAAACTGGTTGCCAGCCAAGAACGCAGTCTGTTCTAGTATTTAACCCATAACTGGAGGGAAGAGTATTTGTGCATAAGTGAATGCAAAATATTCAACTGAAATTCAAACTCGGCTCCTGATTTGTTGTTCAGAGTCGATATCCACTGCACCACAACCAAATGCATCAGGATAAACAGGAACTTCAGACAGTTCATCCACAATTTAATTTAAAATAGACATCTCATTTGGTTGCATTTGATTAAACTTGCTTGAAAATTTAAGTTCACATTTATATAAGAAAAAATTTAGGCAGGCACATTATTTACCATGAGATAACATGTCTGCCTAAATTTTTTCTTATATTTACTCTATATGTATCTATATACATATATATTTAGAGCTCTCTTAGAGAGTTATCCTACCACTGTATGTACAGAATACTCCTTTGGATTTTTCTATATCTACACCACATGCTTATATATGTAATTATTAAAAATAATTTTGAAATACCATATGTATATATATATATATATATATATATATATATATATAGTGTTTCAAAATTACTTTTGCAAACTTTGGGGACAGATTCCTCACAGACAAAAGTCCATATAAACATGTCTGCAACTCCTTCATTTTTTTTTTTAGCTAAGTTTGAAGTTTACGCCAGATAGCGCCATGTAAACTAGGTTACATTTGTCATTAATGTACATTTGTGGCTGGTGTGTTTTCAACATTGAACATGTGATCCATTTAACAATGGCAGGATGTTCATATCATGAATAGGCAGATTTGATTTTTTATACATGGCCACATGAATGGTAATGGACGAAAGATTCCACAGCCATATCATCCAACTTTGCTGCTGTTTATCATCGTATTGCTAAGACAGAGTCTGTGACACCACAAACTGTGGATCAAGAAAACTGATATCTGCTCCTACACTTAACCATGACGAACACATTCTACAGACTGTTGAAGATGATCCGGGTATCAGCACATATCAAGTGGTTCTATCACATCATGCATCTCATTACCACATGGAGGGCATTTCAAGAACAGTTTCTGTATCTGTATCATTTGCAACATGCGTAGAATCTTTCACCATCTAATCACTCACCATGAGAGAATCTTTGCGAATGGTTTATTGCACAAGCTGCTGATCCATTGTTTGTCTCTTCTGTCTTGTTTATTGATGAAGCAATATTTGGAAGAGATGGAATAACACATTTACACAACCAAAATTTGTAAAAGTTTGTAAAATTATTTTTGGATTGTATCTTGGAATTTACATTTAGCAGCATTTACCATAAACCGAACTCAAAGATGTAGGATTTGTGGACATATTTTTTGTATAGACTTTTGTCCTTGTTTTGGTGTAAAGAAGCTGCCCCCAAAGTTTATGAAGTATTTTTGATACACCACACACATTATATATATATATATATATATATACTCAAAATAATAACTAAATAGACTCTGTAAGTATTTAGGGTGTAAATTTATACTAAGATAAACCTTTAGAAAAACCACTAACAAACAGAACCTAATTCCGTTACAATCCGGTGCACTAAGGCGTCGGATAAAAGGGGAGAAAAAAAGAAATCCGCGGAATAAGGACAAGACATACGATACTCCGCAGTAAAGAAAAAAAAACCCCAAACGGAACCAACCACAAGAAAAAGAAAAAGTGCTCGATACAAAGTACAAATGATATACAAAAGTAGAGCAAAGACACACAAAGAATCTCAAGCTAGCCAAAACCTACCGTGGTTTCACACTATGGCTCGTCAGGCCCTGACGAGCCGTAGTGTGAAACCGCGGTAGGTTTTGGCTAGCTTGAGATTCTTTGTGTATATATATATATATATATATACACACACACACACACATATATCAAACCTGGTATTGCACTCTCCTGCAATCACATATTTGCAGATTCAAAGAACATTGTCCTGTTGAAGGAAAATGTAAATCTACCAAGCAACCATTTCTCCCAAAGATAAGAAAAATTATGTCTACTTGGACATTTCAGCATGGGTATAGAAACAACGATATTATTCCTATAGACACTCCTTTATTAATCCAAAATTAAAATTTCAAGCAGCTCTTTTCCAAAGGTATTGGGAAATGAAGGAAGGTCTAAATCCACAAATAGATTAGAAATTAATATGTGCAAAACATACTTTCAATAGTCTTAATAATAGATGTAATCTGTGCTTAGCAGAAAAAAAATTAGGATATTAAGATATAATCAAAACAAACTTTTAAATCGGAGAAATGAATTGGTCAGTAAGTGTAGACATAAAAGTAGGTTTAAATTGCCTTAATATGGAATTAACTATATCTCTTTATCTCTTCCTCTATTCTACCATATTCCTATAAGCCATTATTTTAAATATCTTTTTTCTGCACTTCTTATTGTCAACTTTAAACCTTCCTTCAAATTTAATTGTTATATTAATTTTTAATCTAAAGTTCTAATTGGTATAAAGTAAATTATGTCTATACTTTAGATTCCCTTTAAAAACCTCCTTAACCTTGAACTCCTGTGCCTTCTTCTAACCTGTTTCCTTCCAACTTCTATTGCATTCTACCCCTTCCACCCTAATTTTGTCTTTTCTTTTTCTAAACAACCTTTACTTCCTATCACACTAAAAACTTTTCATAAGATCTGGGGTATGGAGCTGAAGAGCTTTGATCAACTTTTGAAATAGGTATTCTCCAAATGTAAAATATTGGAGATTATATATAAAAATAAAATAAATTTTCAATTGTTCAAAATTGTTGAGTGATCATTTCAACATGAAATCCCTAAGAGAGATTTTATATCTTCTCAGCAACTAACACATTTTTCAAATTTCATGTTGAAATAATCATTCAACAATTTTGAACAATTGAAAATTTATTTTATTTTATATTAGCTCTGTAATTTTAATTACATTGAGCTCTCCACCTGTATAATTTTTTTAATATTAAAATTTTAATATCAATTAGGATCAGGTTTTTGGGATTTACCTTCCTACTTTTCCGTTTGGATTAAAGTTATTTTACAAATTATATATATATATATATATATATATATAGTGTGTGTGTGTGTGTGTGTGTGTGTGTGTTTGTAATTATGAGGAAGACAAACCAAATTGGGAAATATGTATAAAATCTGAGCTTAAACTTTAATATAGAATAATTAAGATTGTATAAAAATAAATTATTTCTTGCAATGTACGTTTTAACTAGTGCATCTAGGCAAATACTCTGATGCCCATATTCACAGTATATTATAAATCTATGTATTTTGCTTTGCCTACATTATATATTTACATGTTATTTGGATAAACTTCAAGCATAAGCTTACAGAATAAATCACAAGTGTTTCTTGTGGAAATTAATATTCAATTAGGTTACCAAGATGAAGATCTTGAACAACAGTTAAATCAGCCAGATATCTGGCAGGTTTTCATTGAACGACTATTTTAAACTTCATTGTTTCTGTTCAGAGAAATACCACATTGCAAACAAGCACAGGCTGTCAAATGGGTTCATTGCAAAAGAGAAATTTAATTAAGGATAAATGAAAGAAAACATTTACAAAATATAATTGATTCAAGAAAAAATTATGGCTCCAATATTATATTACCTAAGAAATAACTTGATAAAACCATTAGCCTTAAAAAAAAAAAAAAAATGACCTTTAAAGCACAATTTACAAAACTAATTCTTCAAGTAATATTAATGGCAGTTCATATTTATATACTTCTAAATAAGCTCTTATTACTAATCTTTTTTTTTTTCACCCCATGCAAGGAGATAACACCACTGATGCACAGGGGGCTACATAAGAGTAAAAGATTAGATAGGAGGAGAGTAAAGAGGAAGATAAACCAGTTATAGGGGTTGTCAGAGAAAGGAGCAAGAGAAGGATGGAATACAGGTGTGATGACAGTTGCAAAGGTAGAGAGAAAGGAATAGATATACAGGGTGATGTAGAAAGAACTAGAGTCAAGTGGTTAAGAGATGGGTATTGACATTGCATTTAAATTCCTGGAGGTTGTAGCCCTCAGGAAAGCAAGAATTTGGAAGAGAGTCCCACAGGTGGGAAGCGTGAGAAAAGAAGCTGATAGAGCAGAATTGTTGTCTGCATTTGGTTGATCTAACTGTGAATGGGTGGGGCCTAGTTGCCAGTCTGGTTGCACAAGTAAACTCCTGTGGCAGGAGCACCTGTGACTTAAGTTCATTGGAGCAGAAGCCATGAAAATATCTATACAACAGACAGAGGAAAGTCATATAGATGAGGTCTAAGGAATGTAATTCACATATGAATTTTGATAGCTTTTCATCTGCTGCTAGATATGTACTAGACTGCTAGCAATGTCTCAGCAAATTACAGATGAATTGGCCAGATGCAACTGTAATTCTATGATAGCAGTTTCTTTCAAATTTCATGTTTTCCAGTCAACTTTGATCTTTCAAAACTGAAATGCCATGTTAATCATTATCTGCTGTTTTTTTAATTCTTGTTTTCTTAATGTTCTCACACCTTAATAGTGTTTTTTCTCATCGTCTCGAACACTCAGTAATTCATGTGTGAAATGATTTAAAAATATCTCACTGAATAAACAAAGCAAAACAAGACAGATTCATATTTTAAAGTTCGGAAAAATTACTTTGCATGAAAAATAAGATTGTCCAAGCCAAAAAAAAAAAAATACAAAAAGAACAAACAAATAGACTGTAATATAACTGACAAGTCAATCATGAGATCTTTGATGAAAGAAGTGGAGATTATTAACCCCAAATTAAAAAGAAAGCAAAAATACTCTCAAAAAGTGGAATATCAAATGTACTTTAATAGTGAAAAGATAAGAAACAACTGAAATAATATTTCCTTGTTAGTCGAAAGGCAGTGAAACAATTGGGATTAGGAAAGATTAAAATCTTGTTAAGTTGGTGGTTCCCTAATTTTCACACAAAATCAAATAAAAATATCTTAAAAAATCAGGTGAAATTATGACAAGAGAGGGTGAGAGTGGAAAGAGATAGAGAGGGTGAGAGGGTAGAGAAGAAAGAGGGGAAGAGAGGGGAAAGAGAGGAAGAGAGAGGAAAGAGGGGGAAAGAGGAAGAGAGGGGAAAGAGGGGGAAAGAAGGAAGAGGGGAGGGGAAAGGGGAAGGGGAAAGAAGGAAGAGAGAAGGGGAAGGGGAAGAAGAGAGGGGAAGAAGGGGAAGAGAGGAAGAGAGGGGAAGAGAGGAAGAGAGGGGAAAGAAGGGGAAGAGAGGAAGAGAGGGGAATGAGGAAGAGAGGAAGAGAGGGGAATGAGGAAGAGAGGGGAATGAGGAAGAGAGGGGAAGAGGAAGAGAGGGGGAAAGAAGGGGAAGAGGAAGAGAGGGGGAAAGAAGGGGAAGAGGAAGAGAGGGGGAAAGAAGGGGAAGAGGAAGAGAGGGGGAAAGAAGGGTAAGAGGAAGAGAGGGGCAATATCCAATAAAAATAAAAATGAAGGTTATAGAAGAGTAAATGATACATAGTCAAATCTGAATTGCTTTAAGCAACAGAAAAAAGAAAAACAATTACACCATGTTGATGATGTTGATGCTTCTGTTACAAAAAGATAATGATGATAATTATATAGAAATTGAATCTTTTCAACTGATCATAAGAATAGGCTATGAGTACTCTAGCCATCCAGCATAACAGATAAAGAATAGTGCCAAACCATGGCGATGTGAACAGGCATCTGAAACAAATGAAATCCTCAGATACCAGCAATGAGTGCTACAGTAGCAGCAGCAACATTGCTCTCACTCACTCTCTCTTTGGCTTATTCGTTCATTTCGCATTGATTTTCATAGAAACACTACAAATACATATCTGGGTCACAAGTCTCTTGTCATTCACTCAAAGAGAAACTAAGGTTAATTTCTTACTAATTTTTTTGAAAATTTTTGAATAGTTGATGGTAGAAAAAAAGCAAGGGAAAAAGGGGGTGAACTATGGAAAAGTCTCAGAAAGGGCTTAACAAAAACAAAAAAAAAACCATAAAGGGTAAAAAGAGAATATTATAAAAAGATAGAGAATGATGAAAGCTAGAGAGAGAGAGAGAGAGAGAGAGAGAGAGAGAGAGAGAGAGAGAGAGAGAGAGAGAGAGAGAGAGAGAGAGAGAGAGAGAGAGAGAGAGAGAGAGAGAGAGAGAGAGAAAGAGAGAGAGAAAGAGAGAGAGAGGGTAGGGGGACAGAAGGACAAGATGAATTGCATTTTAATTTTTTTTTTTTCTGGCAATTGAAGTTTCTTAATATTCAATATATTTTCAAACTACTAATCACAAAAAATGAGCAAGTTATATGTTCATGTGATCAAGTTTCATGGTACATAAAAGATAAACAGACATTAAAAGCTAGATGCACTCATGTGGAAATGCTTTTCTATGTCATCTTAATATTAAACAATAAAACAAAAAATACAAGTTCCTTCCTTCATACATAATAAGCGAATTAATTATTATGTAGGAATAATAAAAAATATTACCTTTCTGTATATAGTCTGTACTATAGGGGTATGCAAAAGTAGGTATACAGTAATTCACACAAAATGAATTGATTATATAAACATATCAATACTGGTATAATATTTACCGTATACCTACTTTTGCAGCCCATTGTGTATTAACTTCTCTGTTTAAAGTCACAAGAACAATAAAAACAGCAAAACAAATAAATTGGTTCATTAGCCAAACCTCAAGTGCATATTCATGAATACATTCTTGAAATCAATATCTGTGTGAATTTCTGGGATGACGAGTTATCATTTACACTATTTGCATTTAGACCATTGTCCTCATCTTTGCTGTTGTTATCAGAAGGTTTCAGTTGTTGCACCTTCCAGGTTTTATCAGATGTATATCAATCGAGGTAACCTACAAGAAATTCTGTTTTTTTAAATCAATTCACCCCAAAGCAAAGTAACAACACCACTAAGATGCAAGGGGTTGCTGGGAATGAAAAGGCTTTAGAATCAACAAATGTCTGACCTTCATCAGCACAGATCTTTTTCAAATTTGATACACTTATAGATCTTTGACAGAAATTGAATGATACCTATTTTCTATCTTTAGGAGAAAGGATTCCCAAGATATGATCTTTTAATTTTTGCCAAAAAACCGAATTTTAGAAAATAGTCACAAAGTTTAAATATCAATATCTATTCCCCCTACACACACAAAGGTAAATCATATACCATTTTTAATTACTTGGATAGATCTAAAACATGATCTATTTATTTTCTTGGTAAATGTCAAATAAGATAATTTGACTGATATTAATCATTGATCTTTAGTTCCTCAAACAACATATTGTTAATTTTTTTTAAAAATTTGACAATGCATTTGTTTGCCTTCTGGCAGATATGTACAAAATTTTGTGGTGGACTTTTGACTGTGGCTTGAGATACAAGGGTTTTATCAAGTAGGGCCAAATTCAAAATGGTATTTCCCCATTGTGTGCTAACATATCCACATCTCCCAATATGGTCAATTTGTATATCTTTAGAAAGCTCTTTGAATGCTGATTAATGTTCACAGAACTGTGATCAACAGAATTTGTGTTATTTTTTTATTAAATGTTGATCAATTCAGTGGAAAGTAAGCATTATTTTTGCTTTTGTTTACATCTTGTAAAACAACAAATAGATTTTTTATATGAAAAGTGATGATAAAAATAATTAAGAAAAATGTTCTTTTGTTAACATCATACACTAAAATATACAAAACAAAATTTTTTTTAGATTTTTTTATATATCTAAATCTAATCTAAACTTATTTATAAATGGAACTTTGTGTGTGTGTGTGTGTGTGTGTGTGTGTGTATATATATTGTGTGTGTGTCTCCATTACCGATAGACTCCGAAACAGCTGAACCGATTTTCCTGAAAATTTACACAGTTTTACTATAAGCGTCTGCAAGTGTTCTTGTTTTGTGTTGAGGTATCCCCAATAAATATCGAAAGTCGATAATCGAAAAAAAATTGGGTTATAGAAGGAGTGGTCTGATTTTAATCAAATTTGATACCCTCATAGACAAAGACATAAGAAATGATATTTAGAAGCTTCAAAGTTACAGTTCTTACAATCGTGCAGAAAATTGGTAATATATATATATATATATATATATATATATATAAAAGCTTTCATTACACCTGAACAACACCGGGCTATACTGCTAGTAAATAAATAGTTACAAGTAAGCTCATTATTTCTACAATTGCATGATTGACTAACATCTAAACTGTGATTCAGTCAGTTAAGTGCCATATCTCATACATGCTTGAGTGATCATGTCTTGATAGAGACATGACTGACTGGGCAGAGGATTTTTCTGCAGTAGGTTGTCACTATGCGATAGACTGGTTGCCAACAAAGGTTATAGAACACAATTTGTCCTGCTAATTAACCCATAGCTTGAGGGAGGAGTAACAAATTAGTACCTTTCCACAAAAGTAATTGTATATAAATAAATGCAATTACTCTGTAGCCTGCCTTCAATGGCCTTTGGGCCTTGTACAAAGTGAGCACCACTAAAAAAAAAAAAAATTTTGTATATATGTGGAGAGAGAGAGAGAGGGGGGGTATAGATGTCCATTACGTAACCGGCTAGGATAATCCAACAAGATCAACTTAATACAAAATATTAAGTGTTATATCTATATAGAGAGCTCAATGGATGTTAACCAGAGCAATATGATATTTATAAAGGAAAACTCAACACGTTATTTAGATTGGTTATAAATTATAATTCATTTCTATGAGTGTGGTTTGATGAAATGAGCTAATTAAACTCACAGAAACGAATTATAACTTATAACCAATCTAAATGATGTGCTGAGTTTTCCTTTATAAATATTATATATTTGTCTATATTTCTGAGATGAGATATTTACATTGTTCACACTGTTGTCCTCATCTTTGTCATATTCACAATGTTTCAGCTGTTGTACACTCTGACCTTCAGGTGACTGGAATTTTTTAACTGCACCCTTTATTTCACTCACAGGAGTAGATTGTTCTCATTCTATGAGTTATGCCACTTCTAGATGACTTAGTTATCTTCATTTAACTCAACTAAGTTTTTGTTCAATACTACTGTCACCAGGTATTGAACTCACAACCCTTTAGGCCAAATCACTGGATCATACCAATGTTTTATCTATTGGACTGTGTGTCCTCAAGAGTGTGAGAGAGAGCGAGTGTGACCATCAATAGAATCATCATGAGTCTGAAGAATTCCTTTTCCAGTACAAATTGTTCAATTAAGTGTTTGTTTTAATTTTTATTTTTTCATCCAATTACTTATTATAAGAGTATTAATTCTTTTGTTACATATTGTTTTACAATTTATCTTTCCATTAAGACAAAGTAATTCAATAAGCAATTCACCTATTCTGTACTGCACTACAACTTTTTTTGCTGCGATATGATCATAAAGAATTCTGCTTTTTAAAATCATTAAAAATAATCAAAAAAAAAGTATCACAAGAGAGCTAACAAGAAATAAAATGAAATCAAATATATTAACAACCTCATCTCATTTTTGTAATTGAATTCTTTTTTGTAACACAAAACATATTTGCTTTGAGTGGCATTGTGTAATACTATACATTACCATAATGAAGTATTATTAAGTAGTCAAGCAAGGTGGTGTCATATTTTTTTTTTAAGATGTGGGCAATCATGGTTATCCACTACTTCCTATACTTTGTAACTCTTAGCAGTCTTTTTGCTATCTCTCCTAATCCTTGCTTTGTCAACGGTTTACACATTAGGTATGTAATTGGCTGCTTTTCTGTCCCGCTGTCCCTCTTCACACTTTTTTATCTGCTATCCATTTGCTATCCAAACTGCCCCTCAGTACATCCTCTGATTATCAAATTCACCAAGCCCTCTTTCCTCATTATGTGCCCTAAAAATTTCAACTTTCTGATCCTAAGTAAAAATGTCTATTTTTATCTTCCTTAAAACTATGTACTGTATCCTTTCAATATGTAGGTGATTATAGCCTTCCCCATCTTCCTATCTTTAGTGGCTCTTATCACACTTTCTCCTGTTACCCTACCCAAACCCCACACTGCCGTCCACTTGCTCAAGCCCATCAAGTATGTTATGCATTGCTTTCCCATCTCTCTCGCCCTCTATCTGACCTGTGAGTATCAGGTTTTCCAAGCCCTCTTTCCTCATTACATTCCCTAGGAACTTCAGCTGTCTCTTTCTGATGTTAAGTATTAGTTCCCTTTTCATTTCCTTCCTCTCTAAAACATCATCATTGTTCACATGTTCAGTCCATGGTTGTTTCTTCATCTTTGAGATGATTGTCCATCATTCACTGCCATATTGAAGAACAGAAGTCGCATAGCAACCAGTTCTCTCTTCTTTGTTTCTAGCAAAATTTGCCTATCTCTTAATACTCTACTCATCTTCTGGAATGCATTCTTGGTCATGTTAATACTCCTTCAAACTCAGTGTCACACTTTCCGTCAACTGTTAGAATAGTTCCCAGGTATTTAAATTTCTGAACCTGCTTAATTTTAGTATCCCCAGCCTATAGTTGGCATTTTGGGCTCCTCTTTCAACTGATGACAATGCATTCAATTTTCTTGTAGTTTATTTGTAGTCCTTTCTGCTTTCTTCATATACCTTCTGTAAGAGGCCTTTTAGTTTTCTTTCTGTGTCTGCTATCAGCACCTTATCATCTGCATATTTTTTTTTTTTTTAAAATCATTTCACCCCGAGCAAGGCGGAAACGCTACTGATGTGCAGGGGGTTACATAAGTAAAAAAAGATTAATTAGAAAAGAGTGAGGAGTACAAACTAGTTAGAAAGGAACAATAGAAAGCAGGTGCGATGACAGATACATAGGTGGAGAGAAAGGGAAGGTTATACAGGGGTGGGGAGAGAGCTAGAGTCCAGTAGTTAGTAGATGAGTATTGACTTTGCATTTAAATTTCTGGAGGTTGTAGCTGTCAGGAAAGCAAGAATACGGGAGCGAGTTCCACAGGCAGGAAGTGCAAGAGAAGAAGCTGCAGGAGTAGAATTGTCGTCTGCATTTGGATAACCTGACTGTGAATGGGTGGGACCCAGTTGCCAGTCTGGTTGCACGAGTAAACACCTGTTGAGGAGGCATCAGTGACTTAAGCTCGTCCGAGCAGAAGCCATGAAAGTATTTATAGAACAGACAAAGGGAGGCCATATTTCGACAATGAGGAAGTGGCTGCAGTCGAGTCGCCAGATCAGTACCTATCTTATATTGTTCAAATTGTGGCTACCAGTAATGAATCTTTGCATGGCTTTTAGGACTCTTAGAGTTGTCTCCTTAAAACTACCCATTATTTTATTTGCTCCATTCAGGATATTCTCATCCAGCAGAATAACACCTATCACCTCAAGTCTCCTCTTCATTTATCAAAAAATTATCCAGCCTTATAGGGCGACTGATATTGTACAGCAATGCAACACTTGTTTTGTTTCTACTTTTCCTGTTTCTTAATATTTTGCTATTCCAATACATCTTCAGATTTTGGTATCACATTTTCTGTCAGCTTCTTTAAGTCGTCTATTTTCAAGAAGTAAGTGAGTGCAGAAAATTTCAAAATTGTTAAAGTGGCTGAAAGAGCTTGGGACAATGAAAATTATGGAAAATTTTTGTACTCTTACTCCTACAAAGCAGAAAAACAATGTATGGATGCTGGAAATATATATAAGAGTAAGAACAAATGGGGTAAAAATCCACAGTTCGTAACATTTACTTTTTAAAAGAAAAACTAAATGCATTATCTAAGGCAGTTATAAATTATAATTTATTTTCATAGGTAAGTTTTTGATACCCATCTCATCAGGCTGGATGTGTTGAGTTATATCATATTGCTCTGGATAGTACTCATTGAGCTCTCTGTATATATATATATCTCTTTAATAATTTATATTAAATATGTCTATTGGGATTATCGTCTTCATTTTAGGATTTGACACCATTACCTACATATTTTATTTCTATATATGTGTGTGTGTATGTATGTTTAGGCAGCAATCTTTGTTTAATACATGTTTTATTAAACATGAATGACAAGGTACTTTCGTTTTTTTTTGTTTTTTTTTCTTGTATACAAAAAAGTGTCTTTTAATGAATGAAAAATTTTCCCAAAGTTTGTTGGTTCTGAGTGCTTTTAGCTAAAATGTTCCCCATTTTTTAAGATTATTTTCTGTTATAGTAAGTGTTATTGTAGATGGTATAAAAGTTAGCCATGTCTATAATTAATAATTTTTAGGATTGTTTTTTATGTTTATTTTTTGTAAAGGTTTCCATCACTTAACAGATGCAGCATAAATATTTACCTATTATTTAAAAATATATTGAAACATAACTGTTTTTACAAATAGTTTTAATTTTGCATAAAGCTTTCTAATATTTTTTTTGTTTACAATTAAATATGATGGCTACAAAAAATAAAAAATACTGATTAAATTGCCTCATTGAAAAAGGTTGGTATGAAGGACTGTGAGGTGATGAAATGTTTGGACAAAATAGTCGAATGTTTGGAGAGAAAAAAAACTGCTTTTGATTTGTTAAAGAATATCAAAAGGAGAAAACAATCACCCCAAATCTAATTTCAAAAAGAAACTCTTCAGTTTGTACCAAGAGTCATTGAAGCTATCAAGAGGAAGATGAAGAGAAATCCACGAAGAAGAATAAGGAAAACTGCAAGAGCCAAATATTTTGATAGGTTGTGAAAGAGGATTTAGAGCTAAAAGCCATATAGAATTCGTCAATGACAGGCTGCTCTCAAGTGCCTCTAAGCAAAAATAGACAGAGGAGGAAAAAATGTTGATGTATCTCAGACAAAGTCTTCATTTAGTTGGATCAGAGAAGTTTTCACTGTAGAGGCTATGATCAACTATCTAAATGATAGGGTTTATGACACTTCACTAGCAAATATTTCTTAAAATGTCAGAAGACATTTCAAGCAAAAAAAAAAAAAAAAAAAGAAAATGGAGTCATGGTTTGTGTTTGCTGTTAATTCTGATAGCTTGAAATTGCCCTTGATATTCACTGAAGAAGGAGTGAAAGTGAATAGAGTTTACCAGCAAATACAGGAGCAAGATATGTTGCTCTGGTTGTCAAGCCACATTTGGAAGTCATTATGTCTTCACTCAAAATGAGGCTCCAACACACATGATTAATTTGACAAAGAATTAGTGAAAACTGTGATTTAATCCTACAGATTTTGCAACATGGCCCTTATATCTCATAAGTGTCTGTGTCAGAACTGAATGAAACTATTATGACATGGTAGAATTTAAGCAAAGAGGTGGTGAAAAAGTCATGCACTTCAGTTAAGAGATTAAAAGCTATGATGGAAGCAAATGGTGGTCATTTTGAATTGTAAATATATGTAAAATATTGTCAAATACAGGGTAAGCCAAAAGTAGATATACAGTTTTTGGTTGTTTTTTTTACATTTTATTACATTTATTTATTAGAATTACATTTCTTTAACATTGTTTAATATCATAAGTGCTCAAAATATCCTCCTTCAAACTTTCTACATTCCTCGAACCTCCCAAGAACACTGTGACACACAATAACACATAAATTCTGATTCACATCAATGTCAGTAAATATTTCCAAGATAAAATCTTAATTCCTCTGGGTGGGGATTTTTCTTATAAACCTTACTTACCTTTACTTTAGACTCAACAAAATTTTATGAGTGAACGTTGTGACGATTTAATTCTGCCATATAAAAAAACAGAAAGTTATGTCAGTATAGAAATAATTAGACAACTACATACCTATTTTGGCCCACCCTGTATAACAACCAACTTGTAAACATTCATTAAAGGAAACCTAAAACTTATTTTATGATAAAATGAACAATGGGTAAAAATATATGCTGCATCTGGTAAATGCTTTTTGCAATAGGAGGGTAGGGATCATATTTATATTCTCAACAAGCATGTTGCATATTAAGGTTAGTTTAATTCTATGCTAGTTTGTGCCTCTAGCGAACTCTGATTGGAGAAATAGTCAGTTAAGTGCCATATGTGATACATGCTTCGAGTGATCATGTCTCGAAAGAGCCATGACTGACTGGGCAGAAGATTATCCTGCAGTAAGTTGCCATTGCTTTCTGCAGTAGACTGGTTGCCAACCAAGGCTATAGAACCCAATTTGTTCTATTATTTAACCAATAACTGGAGGAAGAGATGGACTAATACCTTTCCCAAAGGTATTTGTGCATAAGTGAATGCAAGGAATTCAACTGGAATTCAAACTTGGCACCCCCAATTTGTCATTTCGAGTCAATATCCACTGCACCACAATGCACATCCTAAAAATAGTGTGAATTAAATAAAGAGTTTGGTTTGAAATTCTAACTAATATCACTTGAAGATGGCTGGAGTGTACAATGTCTGAAAAATTGTGAATATGGCAATAAAGGTGAGGACAACAGTTCGAATAGTGTAAATAGTTACAATACCTCCTCTCAGATGTATAGACAGAGATTATAGTTTTTAAGGTATGCTATATTTATGGGTTAAAGTGCTTAATATTTTATATATATAATATATATATATATATATATATATATATATAAATAAACACACATACACACACATATACCTATCTATATGGTCATCCTTTACAAGTAATTCAAAACTTACATCTATTGTTCTCTCTCATATTATTTGTGTCTATTCAAGAGCAATTATTAACATTTATTTAAATTTTGGCAGTTAGATGAGAGAGAATATTCCCAATTGTATCTTTGTATCAGCTAATACATACTTTCTTTTAAATGTTGAAATAGTATTACTATGTAGATTGTGGTATTAGAGTTCAAATTCTGGTTTTGCCTGTTCCATGTGCAAAGCATAACTGCATCTTTTTTCCCACCCATGTAGATTATGCTCTTTTAGCCTTGACTGAGAGCCAGTCTAAGGGAAGGGAAAGTCTGAATTTAAAGCAGAAAAATCTCACAGAAAATAACTGCTATTTTTCCAAAGACATCATGCATGGCAATTTACAGATAATGAAGAAAAGAGACTGTAGAGAGCCATGACCTGAAGGAACGTGACGTAACACATAAAAAATTATATATATATATATATATATATATATATATACACATACACACACACAGATTACTGTGCAAAAGTATTAGAACAAGAACTATTTTATCTTTTATGAGGTACTGGCAGTATAGCCTGGCATTGCTCAGGTGTAATGAAAGCTTTAAAACAAATCCATGGTCCTGGAGCTCAGACTCTTTGGACATTGGCACAAAAGACTAAAAAGCAATAGTTGTTTCCAGTTAAAGCAAAACTGTACACTGAAAGAAAAATGAATGGATGTAAGTCAAATTTTGATTTCCTGGTATCGATATCAAAATCTTTTTCGTCGTAAACTAAATTTTGAAGGCTAAATAAGTCCTCTGAGTAAATGGTATCATGGCTGAGACTAAGAACTACAATTATACCTACTTAGAGCCAAACATGAAGCAAAAACTAAAATAAAAGGGTTGAAAAAATTGCAGACATACAGGCAGATAAACAGACACACACACAAACATCTTGCCTTTTATCTATTGTAATAACTGCAGCCTTGAAACTTCTGAATATTGTTTCTTAAGTCTTTGTCTCTGAGTGTATCAAATTTGATTAAAATTGGACCACTCCATCTATAACCAGATTTTTTCGATTATCGATTTTTGATATTTATCGGAGATACCTCGACACAAAACCTAGCTAAGAACACTCGCAGACGCTTATCGTACAACTGTGCAAATTTTCAAGAAAATTGGTTCAGCCGCTTTGGAGTCTATAGGTAATGGACACATACACACACAGAGGCAAAGTTCCATTTATAAATAAGTTTAGATATTGACAGAAAATAAACAATTTAATTAAAGTTATTTTATTTTATTTAATCAACAAATATTTTAACAAGAAACAAATACTTGTTACAAAATAAATTTAATATTTAGTATAATAGCCTTTTGCTTTGATCACAGCCTTCATTCTGTCAGGCATTGACATCACAAGCTTCTTCAATGTATCTAATGGTATCTCCTGCCAAGTGGCTTGTATTTGTTCCCAAATAAGAAAAAAGTCAGTCATATCCAAGGATAACAGAATAATGAGTAGTTTCAAAATAATTTGTTTAACAGAAAATTGGAAAAATTAAATATTAATATATTTTAATACATTTCTTTTATACCTAGTTTTAAATAATCAATTATTATTAGCAGTTTACTTGGCTTTTCATCCTGTATTTGAATTTCAGTGAGGTTTTTAGGTAAATCACCCCTGTCCTAATACTTTTGCACACTAACGGTAGTGTGCAAAAGTGTTGTGATTTTAAACTTTATTTTGATACCTCATACAAGATAAAATAGCTATTGTTCTAATACTTTTGCACAGTACTATATATATATATATATATATATATATATATATATATGTATGTATATAGTACTATATATATATGTGTGTGTGTGTGTGTGTGTGTGTGTGTGTGTACTTTTAGGTGTCTAATATAAGGGTGGATGGTAAAAAAAAAAATTTTGCTTCCCCCCCAATCACCACTCACACAATGAAAGCTTTTGACTAATTATGCACTTATTGACCCTATTTCAACCCACTTCCACTTCTTAAGATCCCATTTATTGTATATTTGAAGTATTTCTGAATCTCCACCCCATTAAATTAGAATACCCAGGATTGACTGTCTAGTAATTTTACCAAAATCTCAATGTTTAACTTCAGTCATTTTCTGCATAAAATAAATACAGTAAGGTTTACAGGTACATCACATTGAAACACCAGTTCCTGTGCAATCACCAAAGTTAAGCAACATTGAACCTGGTCAGCACCTAGATGGGTGACCATTTAGAATAAGTGCTGTAAGCTTTGACAGTGTGGCTAGTATAACACCTTAGAACTGTTAATTTGAGAGCGAAATTTCAATTCTGGTCAGATTTGTTATATTTTATGAGAAATATATGAATCCAACTTTTCTCTCCCAGCAAGTTAGAATTATTTTTTTAAAATTATCATTTTAGCGTTACAAATCTAACAATCTAAAAAAATGTTCTCGCTTTAATGGGCTGATAAGACAATAAATAAAATCAATAGACACGGTAGAAACCTAATTTTACACAAATCTAAACTTATTTATAAATGGAACTGTCTGTGTGTGTGTGTGTGTCCATTACCTATAGACTCCGAAACGGCTGAACTGATTTTATTGAAAATTTACACAGTTGTATGATAAGCATCTGCAAGTGTTCTAAGCTAGGTTTTGTGTCTAGGTACCCCCGATAAATAACGAAAATCGAAAAAATTGGGTTATAGAAGGAGTGGTCCGATTTTAATCAAATTTGATACACTCATAGACAAAGATATAAGAAACGATATTCAGAAGTTTCAAGGTTGCAGTTCTTACAATAGTGCAGAAAATCAATTATATATATATATATATATATATATATATATATATATATAAAAGGCAAGATGTTTGTATGTGTGTCTGTTTATCTGCCTGTATGTCTGTATTTTTTTTCAGCCCTGTTATTTTAGTTTTTGCTTCAGGTTTGGCTCTAAGTAGGTATAATTGTAGTTCTTAGTCTCAGCCATGATACCATTTACTCAGAGGACTTATTTAGCCTTCAAAATTCAGTTTACAACGAAAAAACTTATTTGATATTGATACCAGGAAATCAAAATTTGACTTACATCCATTCATTTTTCTTTCAGTGTACAGTTTTGCTTTAACTGGAAACAACTATTGCTTTTTAGTCTTTCGTGTCAACGTCCAAATATTCTGAGCTCCGGGATCATGGATTAGTTTTAAAGCTTTCATTACACCCGAGCAATGCCGGGCTATACTGCTAGTATATATATATATATACTAGGTGCGATTGGTAAATTGTCGCAATTAGTTTATTATTTCAAATATTCTTTAGGCTGAGTCTGAGCTCCAGGACCAACGGATTAGTTTTAAAGCTTTCATTACACCCGAGCAATGCCGGGCTATACTGCTAGTCCAGATATAAGATAATGTCAGAATTTCAGTTTCTTCTTTTTACAGCTCATTTTTTCTCATTATTTTGATTCAAGACTAATTTAGAATAAACCTGCCTTTTTGGTGGTATTTTATAAATTTTGACGATTATGTCAATGTCATATTGTATTTCTGGTGATAATAGAACAAACTCTTTAATGATTACATACTAAGTCATGCAATTTTTCCCCCGCAAAGTTTGTTTTAAAAAATTCAGCAGTAAGTCTGTATGATGTGCTTTAACAATTCAGAAAAACATCAGTGAACAGAAAGCATAACTGCCTTGACTTACATATTTCTTTTTCATTTAAAAAATTTCAGCATTAACAATTCAGGAAAAAAAAATATTGTGCATTACCAATTCAGAAAAATATAGGGGATCAGAAAGCCATGACTTATTTCTCTTTCATTTGTGAAATATATTAAAGAATGCCCCATGGTGGAAATTTCGTTAATCTTCTCATTTATTCGATCATTACTATTGAATAAGCTTGGCTGCCTCAACATGCCTGACCTTCTGCCAAGCTAAACTCAAATAACAATATTTTAAAAATGCAATGTATTGCTCTTAAGCTATTTCTGTCATGTTTTTCTCTGCCACATTCCCCTAATGAGTCATTCCTTTTGGCAAAATGGATTAGGTGTTCCTGTCATGGAAGGTTATGCATTGAACAGGGAAGTGATTGTTGCGTAAACCCTACCATGTACTCTTGTATGTACATGAAGGATGAGCAAAAACCTTTTTTCTCTTAAAGCTGAGGAGGTAGGTAGTTTAAACACAGATTATTGTCCAAAGTGTGAAGCAAACTTGTTAGAGACAGTTTGCCTTGGTAGGAAATTTTTCTCCAGGAAATAACCTTATGCACAGAATCACACATTTTATTAATCAATATTAACATTTCTTTTCTGCTGGTTGACATCAACCAACAAACAAATGATGCTTCTAACAGCAGCACAAGTGGTGTTATAAGCAAAGTTATTCGTGAATATTTAGCGGACATAGCTTTCAGCAAATTGTCTTAACCACATTACATGGGCAAATTCCAGCATTTCAATTTTAATTCAATAGTTGAAGGCTTAAAGCACTGAATAACTTTATAAACAGCAGAGATTATTGTACTGAGAAATCCAAAGGCAATCTCCTTTTTATTTTTTTTTCCAGATTGATTTATTTCTAAATTATACCAGTTTTAATAGAACTTGAATACAGTTGCAATTTGTGATGTATTTCATTCACAGAACTTCTGTTATATTAGTTGGGGGTTTTGTTTCATGACTTACTAGCAGTATAGCCCAGCGTTGCTCGGGTGTAATGAAAGTTTTAAAACTAATCCATGGTCCTGGAGCTCAGACTCCAGGGACGTTGGCATGAAAGACTAAAAAGCAATAGTTGTATCCAGTTAAAGCGAAATTGTAGACTGAAAGAAAAATGAATGGATGTAAGTCAAATTTTGATTTCTTGGTATCAATATCAAATAAGTTTTTTCGTCGTAAACTGAATTTTGAAGGCTAAATAAGTCCTCTGAGTAAATGGTATCATGGCTGAGACTAAGAACTACAATTATACCTACTTAGAGCCAAACCTGAAGCAAAAACTAAAATAAAAGGGCTGAAAAAAATACAGACATACAGGCAGATAAACACACACAAACATCTTGCCTTATATATATATATATATATATATATATATATATACTCAATTTTCTGCACTATTGTAAGAACTGCAACCTTGAAACTTCTGAATATCATTTCTTATGTCGTTGTTTATGAGAGTATCAAATTTGATTAAAATTGGACCACTCCTTCTATAACCTGATTTTTTTTGATTATCGATTTTCGATATTTATCGGGGGTACCTCGACACAAAACCTAGCTAAGAACACTTGCAGATGCTTATAGTACAACTGTAAATTTTCAAGAAAATCGGTTCAGCCGTTTTGAAGTCTATAGGTAATGGACACATACAAAGTTCCATTTATAAATAAGTTTAGATTAAAGCCGTTTTAATAGAACTTGAATACAACTGCAATTTGTGAGGTATTTCATTCACAGAACTGCTGTTATATTAGTTAGTTGGGGTTTTTGTTTTATGACTTATCAATTTCTAGTGGTTCATTTAAAATCAAGCTACTGTAATGGCTATTAGTATTGACCCTCATGCACTTTATTTATGTTGAAGTGCTATTGTAGTGTAAGTCATCATCAGAACTAAAAGTTTCTATTTTCCCTCCCCTCTTCAAACTCATCATCTGAGTCTGCTATATGTAAGCCATTATGTGGCACAGACTGATTTAATAGCATGTACTCCTTTATGGTCCACTGGTAACTTGTCTTAGGCTGGCCTATCTGGAAATTTTGAAAAAATTTTAAATGATCATATATTAAGTTGACTTTTCTAAAGGCAGAAACATCTATGGAGCACAAAAAAAAAAAAAAAAAAAAAAAATGTCATGCCCCAAAAGTTTAAAAAAATTTTGTGGGATGTCATGGTTCAGTTTAACCATGAAATATTAAACAGAAGATCAGACATTGTAAAGAACGGGTACAATTATAGATCTAAACTTATTTATAAATGGAACTTTGTGTGTGTGTGTGTGTGTGTGTGTATCCATTACCTATAGACTCCGAAACAGCTGAACCGATTTTCTTGAAAATTTACAGTTGTACTATAAACATCTTCGAGTGTTCTTAGCTAGGTTCAAAGTACCCCCGATAAATATCGAAAATCGATAATCGAAAAAAATCAGGTTATAGAAAGAGTGGTCCGATTTAAATCGGATTTGATACACTCATAGACAAAGACATAAATGATATTCAGAAGTTTCAAGGTTGCAGTTCTTACAATAGTGCAGAAAATCGATAACATATATATATATATATATATATTTATATATAAAAAAGACAAGATCTTTGTGTGTGTGTTTGTTTATCTGTCTGTTTGCCCTTTATACAAATCCACAATTTTTATCTGATTCTCACCAAACTTCACACAAATATTCTTTAGGCTGAGTCCGAGCTCCAGGACCATGGATTAGTTTTAAAGTTTTCATTACACCCGAGTAACGCCAGGCTATACTGCAAGTATTACATACCCCAGAAATAGAGTAGTTCACAAAACAAAAAGAAAACAATTATAGTTTAAAATGGTACAAAATTGTGATTCCTGAAAAGAACGAAAGTGATAGTTATTGTTATTATTGCTATCTGCACAATAAATATTGAATTTCCAAAATGGCTGGGGAAGATTGGAGTCATTATCAAGACTGGACAAAATACTGTAGTCATTAAAACTCCTTGAATACTATGAAGAGTTATTCAATCATTATTATGTGGGTCACATATCCAACAAAATTTGCCATGTTGGCAGATAATAATAATAATAATAATAAAATTGCAAAAACTAAATATGTGATACTAGCATATTGGATAGATACTTTATGCTTACAAAAATTGGCAAAAGTCCATTTGAAATGTTTCAACATCTTAATTTCAACTTAACAGTACAATCTAATATGTCTCTTAAGTATTACAATGATCTGTTTTTATTTTTGTTTTTTGGGGAATACAAGAGAAATAGTTTTGTTATGGTTGAAAAATTAAAAACTGAATTCAAGTCATTCAACGGATTTACTGTCATTTGTAACAACTTGAAAAAAAAAAAAAAAAGCATAAAGTTTGAAAATTATCAGTGAACATTTGCACTGAACACATCTTTTCATTTTTTAACAAATTGGTGACATGTGAATTCAGTCAGTTAAGTGCCATACATGAAAATACACTTGGACAATCATGTCTCTTTCGACACATGACTGACTGGGCAGAAGATTATCCCGCAGTAGGTTGCCATTGCTTTCTGCGGTAGACTGGTTGCCAGCCAAGGCTATAGAACCCAATCTGTCCTGTTATTTAACCCATAACTGGAAGGAAGAGACAGATTAATACCTTTCCCAAGGATATTTGCACATAAACGAATGCAATGAATTCAACTGGAATTTGAACTCGACATGTGAATTATACAACCCAAATAATGTCTACGTGAAGGCAAATAGGTTTATTCAACATCCAAAAGTAAAATCCAACTAAAGTTTTGGTTAGTGTTTGGTAGAATTTCATTAGTATTGTCCATTTTTAGTGATTGTAAGTTTTATATATATATATATATATATATATATATATCTCACACACTAAAAACAATTACTTGGCTAGTTTGATTTTAATATAGTTATTGAACTTGCCTATATTTCTGAGATGAGGTAGTATTAACAGTATTTACAATATTCAGACTATTGTCCTCATCTTTGTTGCCATTTGTATGACGTTTCAGTCGTTGTACACTCCAGCCTTCTTCAGGTGCTAGGAATTTTGAACCAAACACTTTATTACAATCACTGGGGCTTATGATCTCCATTTTTGCATAATAAAGCCTCTTCTGGTAGTCATGAGTTATTGCCCTCTAACCCTATAAGTTCACCTCTTCTGTAGCCTGATATTGAGCTCGCAGCTCTTTGGGTCAGGTCACAGGAACTAACCAACGTCTATATCCATTGAAGAAGGCTGGAGTATAGAACAGCCAAAACATTGCACAAATGGCAACAAAGATGAGGACAATAGTCTGAATAATGTAAATATAGTTATTGAACTTGTTTGAATTTTTTTTTTTTTTCAAAATAAAAGTGTCCTTATATTTTTTGCCTCAGTTTGTATTTAAATATTCTTTAATGAACAAAAACAGCGATATTTTAACTATACATACGGGGTGAGTCAAAAGTAGTGTCCAGATTCTGAGAATTCTGTTAACATATATTTTGTAGATAAATAAATTTTCTAAGACAATTCTTTTTTTTTTTTTAATTTATCAATAGCTCGATGAAAGCTTGCCCTGAGAATTTTATTCAATGCTGCAGCCAAAATGAGTGGCTGGCACTCTAACCAGAGAAGATCACAGAAAATGAGAAGTCAATAATAATAAAATTATAGAGATTAAACCAGAAAAAGAATGATCAGCGGAAAGAAATGAGGTTGAGTTTTGTTTAATGGCATATCAACACCTCTGTGGGTTATTTAATGCCGAAAAGGTAGTGTTTCAAGGTATTTTGTTTAACATTCAGTTATAGTGAAAAGGTTGAGTTAATCAGATTTTGGCAAAGGTATAAATCCATCTCTTCCTTCCAGTTATGGGTTAAATAACAGGACAGATTGGGTTCTATGGAACCAATCTACTTCAGAAAGCAATGGCAACCTTCTGTTGGATAATCTTCTGCCCAGTTAGTCATGACTTGAAAGAGACATGATCACCCAAGCATGGATCACGTATGGCATTTAACTGACTGACTAAACTGCTATCAAGATTTTACTAATTTACAGTTGTACTGGCTAGATGTAACCATAAATTTTATTCTGATAGTTTGTTTTTTTTCCTTGCTTGTGGAACTCCCTTCCAGCTCTATGCTTTCTATTTTTCTTTGTGTTTTTTTTGTCCTACCTCAGTAAGAGTATATTTATAGATATAAGTATTCAGCTATTTATTGAAACTAATTTTATAAAATTTGTTTAATTTTAAGAAATGCAATTCAGTCATAAGCTCTGTATTTCATAATTAAAAATAATTAAAACAATTTATTCCTAAGCCAAATAAAATTGGAGATGCAATTCTGGATTCAATCAAAAATATTGTGGATATCCACGAGAATACATTAAAATAAGTTGGCATCACCTCCCTTTGAAAAATGTCAGCAATATTCATCAAAAATTCTGTGAGCAACCTCTTTGAAGAGTTTAGTTAACTCAACTAAGTTGTTTTTCCATAAAAATGAGAAATATAAACAAAACACAATCTCTTTTTTAATTATTACCAGCAGTTCTTTACCTGTTACAAAATATACTAAAACAGCATCCTTTAATTGAAACAAGCAGTTCTGTAACTCTCTTATAATACGCTTTTTAAGGTAGAGCACAAACTGTACCAGTGACAGAATTTCATAGGCCACATTCAAAAGGTAGGCCTCATTCTATACCGGCACCTAAATTTCTGTACCTGCTTAATTCTGAGATTTCCAAAGCTCAAATCTTTTGCCAACACCCATACATTGTCTTTTTATAGTTTGTAGTATACTTTTAGGAAAAGGTGACTAGTATGGCTTTGATGTGGTTGGGATAATAAACAAACAAAGATCAAGTTTGTACAAACTATACAATCATTTTTATTTTTTGTGGTTGACTTCATTAGATTACATATTTTTGTTTAGATGAATGTTTATCATTTTATGTGTATTTTGGTGTTGCGGTTATAAACAGTTTTATATAAATATATTGTATTTGGTTTCGGTCTAACATAGTAGTCGGTTGTTGTTAGCATGTGTTAGGTTATAATTTGTTCTGGTATTTCAATGTGTGGATTGTCCTTTTGAATTGATTCTTAGTTTTCTGTGTATCTTTTCTTGTGTGGATATTATTTTCAACATGTCTTTCTTTCGGTTTGGTTGTTATTCATTGAATTTCCGACTACTGAAGCATAGCTCCACACATGTGTGTGCGGGCTGAGATCGAAGCAAAAAAAGGAAAAAGAAAACCAGAGAGAAAAGAATTATACATGTTTGTTGTTCTTATATAGTGTCATAATGCCTATGTGTTTCTGCTTTGATTTTGGAGGGAACATTAGTGATTGGTTGGCTTTTGCACGACGTCAGCTGACCAAGTAAGCTATGTCCAGGATATAGAAAAGGAAAGGGCATAATGTGTGTGTGTGTGTATATATATATATATACACACACACACACACACACACACACACACAAAGCCTTTGCTCAATAAAACAACATGAAAAAGCTAAGAGAGACACACATACACACACACACTAAATTCAAACAGTATCCCAAAACAATAAAAAGAACTAGATGACCCAGAGAGTAGAGTTGAATCAAAATTGCTGATAACAATTTTGAAGTATAAAGATGAAATTAATTTTGCAAGTCAGTGAAAAAAACTTTTACGATCAACAAAGACAACAGAAGAAACTTAACATGCGTGTGTGAAAAAAAAAAAAAAACATGCATGCATTTGAACTTTCTGACTTACTTATCACTTGACTTATCTATTTATAAATGATACGTTGGCCATAAGAAAAGCAAACGGATCTCAACTAGTGAAGTCATAAGTTTATTCAGCTGAAGAGAGTCAATTTTAGACTTGAAACATATGTAGCAACACAAATATCATTATGGAGACTTAATATATCATAAAAAGCAAGTAATAATTATAATAATAGCAACAATAAATCTACACTTTAAACAAAATGTTCATGGCTTCTCGCACTTTTTCTTCTATACCACTTTCCCTTGTTGGAAACAAGGGCTATTTCTGTTTTTAATACATTATATATATAGAAAGAGAGAGAGAGAGAGTCAGTCTCTGTCATTCTATTTGTAAAGAAGAAAGTGTTTATTTCAATACACTTACTACTACTTACTACTATTTGCCACAAGTTAATATAGTCATTCCATTTCATCTTCATTTTACCATAGCATGTTATTTGAATACTATTGAAAGTTCAAGTGTAATAAAAATCAGCCCAGGAATTGATCGATTTACCTAATTTTTGACACTGGAAACTATCAAATTTGTCAGGCTGACAAACTAAAAATTTGATCTCCAAAATCTGAGATTTAAAAGATATTTGTGATTAAATTTACTCTCTTACTTTAGAAGCAATTTAGCATTATAACAGCAAGGGTGGTATTACTATCTTCAGTTGAACTAAATATCCCCCACCTTATCCAACCAAAGCACACTTGCAGGAATTCCCATGACTATATTTCACACTTGAAGTTGTTACTAAAAACCAAGGGTAAACGAATTTCTAAGAAAGAGCTGTCCCTTCATTTTTATGCCAAAATAGTAAAGGAACTAAGGCATAAAAACTGAGACTGCCCCACTCTTCATTTTAGTTTCAAATCTTCCAGTTCCTTGCAATTGAAATGCTAGAATGATTATGGTAATATCATTCATGTTCTCCTCCCAACTAGGTCTGACCTAAAAGATGTGGAGAAGAAAAAAGATTACTTTTTTTTTTTTTTTACCAGGAAGAAGAGGCAGGACTTATATAAAAAATAAAAAAAAAAACTTTATGGGGCAAGGAAGATATCTATTCATACTTTCTTTTTCAGAAAGTTTTGTTCAATGAATTTCTGCTTCCACACCTTGAAGCATAAATTTGTGCAAATTGTTAGAAAAGAGGCAGGGAAAAGACTATATTATCATGATAGTATCCATCAGTCAAACCAACTCCAATATGTTTACGGAAGTATATTTTAAAAAAAAAAAATCCACATTCATGCCTGCGTTTTGTTTTCTGATATTTTTTTTATAACAGTTTACCCAAAGCAAGGCAGTAAAGCCACTAAGACACAAGGAGTCACTTGGTGTAAAAGAATTAGAAATATTACTGAGGCGTGAACAGAATAAATTAAAAGAATAGTAATCAAGAGAACAGTAGATAGCAATTGACATTGCATTTAAATTTTTGCAGATTAGAGTTGGCAGGAAAGCATAGAGCTGGACAAGACTTCCACAAATGAGAAAAAAAAGTTAGCATAGAACTTACAGTTGATTTGGCTGGATGTGACTAAGTTGAGGAGGTTTCTATACAAGTTTAGTCAGTTAAGTGCCATATATGATACATGCTTGGGCAATCATGTCTTGAAAGAAACATGACTGACTAGGTAGAAGATTTTCCCTACAATAGGTTGCCATTACTATCTGTGGTAGCTTAGTTGCCAACAAAGATTATAGAACCCAATCTGTTTTGCTCTTTAGCCCATAGCTGGAGGGAGAAGAAATGCATTAATACCTTCCCCTAAGGGTATTTGCATGTAAATGACTGCAACGAATCCAAGTGGAATTCCAACTCGGCTCTCCGATTTCTCATTTGGAGCCAATATCCACTGCACCACAAGGAACATGCAAATTTAGTACTGTGCTTATATTCATAAAGTCTAGGTACCTTAAAACAACTACCATGAAAGTATTAACAGAAAAGGCACAGGGAAGCAACCTTATGATGGTGGGAAAGTTAAGTGAAACTTAGTTGCCAGATCAGAACATAGGATATTGCTAATACAGTGTAACCCTGATATAAGAAAGTTTTTGGGATTGGATAAAGGTTCTCTTATATCCGGGTTTAGTCTATTTTATATACATTACCACAGGCTCTAATTTGGGACCAGATAAAATCTCATATCCGGGTTTCTCTTATATCAGGGTTATGGATTTTATGAAGGAAATCTAGAATTGGAGTAGATAGACTAAACTATCGGCCGGTTCACACTCCACCCCCGTCTATTGAACAGGTGAAGAAGCTCATCCCTTGTTCCCTGTTTAGGATGTGGTTTCCGGCTTTCTCTTTCCCAATCTTTTCACTCTTACGTAGCCCCCTGCACATCAGTGGCATTACTGCCTTGCTTGGGGTGATCTGATTAAAAAAAAAAAAGAAAGATAAATAACAGAAGCACCAGACCTTATTTGGCAGCAATATTCTAAGAATGGATGACATACACAAATAAAAAAATTAACAATTATTCAAGATGTGCCATTCACAATTTTAAATTGAAGGGAAAATAATTGAATATGCATAATGAAAAATATTTTAATTTCTTGACCCTACTTTTGACAATTTAAATAATTAAATTTTAATAAATATAGTTTATTAGTTTTATACTGAATTAACCATGGTTTAGTTTGTTTTATTTTACAGTATATCAACCTCAATGGATTATTTAATGTCAACAAAATTTTTACAATAGATTCATAGGAATAGAACAAGTATTCTAAGAAATCAGTTTGTAGATCAGGTTTCATTTTTCTTCAAAAATATATTGCTGGCGATATTTTCTGCTAAAAAAAAAAAAAAAAAAAAAAAAAAAAAAAAATGCTGAAATTTTCACTGTGAAAAACTATTTTTATACTTTCATAGTTTGGGGGTTATCTATATTACCTATTAGCCTGTAGCTGGGATCCTAACAGGTTCTGCAACCCCACCTCAGAACAATAGCAATTAAGAAGTGGTTCTATGCTCCACAAAACTTCCCAGTTAGAGGGCTTGCTGCCAGATGCAGTTTATTGTCAAACCCAGGATCTGGTTGTAGTTCATCATCATACCAAGAACACCTCATTTAGAGGGGGTGGGGGGTCTATCTGTCTGAAAAGGTGCAGTCAATGTATTCTGAAGCCCCAGCCAACAGGATGGACAATATTTTATGTATAATTACATACAAATAATAGTGAAATATTTTTACCATAGTAGAAAATTTCATTAAGGTGATAAAAATTAATATATAGAGTTTTATGCGAATTCATGTAAAATTCAGCCTAAACAAAGACTGAAATTGTAGATAAGTTTATGAAGGTTTCCAATAATTCATTTTGTTCTAATTAAAAAGTTGGTAATATAATGGAGTAGTCATATCAACAGGTAAAATTACCCTCATAAGAATTCTAAGATTTCACACAAGTAGTAACAGATTTGAAGATTGGCCTTTCTCCAAACTATAATTCTTGGATGCATCTTTTGTGTCAGCCAATCCTGGAATGGGAGAATGGCATTCTGGAATACAGTGGAAAGAGATACATAGGCTAAAAAATATTGAGATCCATTTTACTTAAATTTTCTTTTGGTTGATCTAAAAAGAATGAAACTTAGTTATATTTTGTTAATAAATATATAAAACCAATGCCAATTAAAATCTAATCTAATTAAAATCTAATCTAATTAAAATCTAATCTAATTAAAATCTAATCTAATTAAAATCTAATCTAATTAAAATCTAATCTAATTAAAATCTAATCTAATTAAAATCTAATCTAATTAAAATCTAATCTAATTAAAATCTAATCTAATTAAAATCTAATCTAATTAAAATCTAATCTAATTAAAATCTAATCTAATTAAAATCTAATCTAATTAAAATCTAATCTAATTAAAATCTAATCTAATTAAAATCTAATCTAATTAAAATCTAATCTAATTAAAATCTAATCTAATTAAAATCTAATCTAATTAAAATCTAATCTAATTTAAATAAAATCTAATTTAAATAAAATCTAATTTAAATAAAATCTAATTTAAATAAAATCTAATTTAAATAAAATCTAATTTAAATAAAATCTAATTTAAATAAAATCTAATTTAAATAAAATCTAATTTAAATAAAATCTAATTTAAATAAAATCTAATTTAAATAAAATCTAATTTAAATAAAATCTAATTTAAATAAAATCTAATTTAAATAAAATCTAATTTAAATAAAATCTAATTTAAATAAAATCTAATTTAAATAAAATCTAATTTAAATAAAATCTAATTTAAATAAAATCTAATTTAAATAAAATCTAATTTAAATAAAATCTAATTTAAATAAAATCTAATTTAAATAAAATCTAATTTAAATAAAATCTAATTTAAATAAAATCTAATTTAAATAAAATCTAATTTAAATAAAATCTAATTTAAATAAAATCTAATTTAAATAAAATCTAATTTAAATAAAATCTAATTTAAATAAAATCTAATTTAAATAAAATCTAATTTAAATAAAATCTAATTTAAATAAAATCTAATTTAAATAAAATCTAATTTAAATAAAATCTAATTAAATAAAATCTAATTAAATAAAATCTAATTAAATAAAATCTAATTAAATAAAATCTAATTAAATAAAATCTAATTAAATAAAATCTAATTAAATAAAATCTAATTAAATAAAATCTAATTAAATAAAATCTAATTAAATAAAATCTAATTAAATAAAATCTAATTAAATAAAATCTAATTAAATAAAATCTAATTAAATAAAATCTAATTAAATAAAATCTAATTAAATAAAATCTAATTAAATAAAATCTAATTAAATAAACTGCAGAATTTTTTGTAGCATTAAATGTAAATGATGTGCATTCATGTAAAAAGAACAATATTACAATTTAAAAGCACTAAATAGAAATTGGTTTAAAATGAGAAAGATATTAAATTAGACTAATTGGCAAAAAGAAAGGGTATTTCAGGCAGGAAAATTAATAAAATACTGACGAATCTTAACTGGAGTAATGGGAAATATACAGTTTAGACAAGGCTATATTTTATAAATACTGTGTTTAAATATTTAGATGTTACATTGTTGCAAGTTTTTTTTTTTTTTGGTGAGTGTCTGACTAAAATAGGTGTGTGGCAAGCAAATGACTGTGGTAGACTGTATAGACCTCCTGTTATCAAGTTCAATTGATGACAGTTTGTATAAGTATTGGAATGGCTAGAGAACAAACTTCAGGTTAAAGTTGCATTAAATTTTTGACTTTGGAAGTAGATGCACAGAGCTGACAATGAAAACAATTTGTCTCGTTTGAGCAATGACTATTTCCATTGAAGAGTGGAAGTTCAACAAGTTATAAAATTTAAGCTGTGTGCAAATAATGGGTTATATTTTTGCGGATGTGCATTGTGGTGCAGTGGATGTTGGCTTGGAACGAGAAATCAGAAAGCCGAGTTCGAATTCCAGTTGAATTCCTTGCATTCACTTATGCGCAAATACCCTTTACCTGTTACATTTCTGCAATACAAAGACTTACTGAAAATTAACTCGAAACCTCCTAAAAAGGTAAGATTTTAAGTAAAGTCTTTCAGAAGGTGTGAGTGAGTACACTGGATCCAATAATATTGGATGGATTTGATCTATTGAACCCTACCTAATTCCTTGCATTCACATACTCACAAATACCCTTAGGAAAGGCATTAATCCGTCACTTCCCTCTAGTTATGGGTTAAATAACAGGACAGATTGGATTTTATAGCCTTGGCTGGCAACCAGTCTACCATAGAAAGTAATGGCAACCTACTGTGGGATAATCTTCTGCCCAGTCAGTCATGTTTCTTTCGAGACATGATGGCCTAAAGCATTTATCATGTATGGCACTTTAGACCGAGGGAACTTATTTGAAAATCCCACATTAACACCTGGATTACTTTTGTATATAATGAGAAGCAGGTGGTTTCAGAATATATTTCAAATGCTCAATGATTTTTATTGTAATGATAAATATTTTGATCAGAGGTTAGTGTTTATGGTTTGAAGAAGGCCATTCTCATAGGTCATAATTTGGTTTTTACTCAAGACATTTTTAGCTAGATAAAGAATCAATTTAACTAATCTGCCAAAGATGTAGAAAAGATTAATTTAGCATTATAACTTATGTTGTTGCAAATCCAATTTCTTGCTTAAAGTTTTGGAATTGTCAAAAACTACAATGTTAAAAACATTTTTAGTGTGTCTCATTGATTACAAAATCTTTGGTGGCCATAACTTTAGTAATCCTCAAGTTATATAATAATGACAGATAAACAAAGACATTTCATAGTGATATTTGATGACAAAGAAGAATTATAAAAAAGAAAATCCCAACACCTAATAATATCAATTATGAACACATTAGCAACATGCTTACTGTATTCGGGACATAAAACATACACACTACTCTACAAACATACATAAAACTATATACATTCTGTTACATGTAAAATAAAATCCATCCTCAATAATAGCTAAAAATATAGCCGAAACATTCTGACAATGTTTATATAATTTATGTCCTCAAAAGAAACAAAAATCATAAGATCACATGAAAAATTACTTAAATTTAACCATAATACCTTGTTTGTAATTTTTAATGACACCTGCAAAAAAGATAGATTGCTACCAAATATAGATTTAATTTAAGAAAAAAAGAATTGAGAAAATATTTATGTTATATGTTTTTCCCATTACGATCTCCTGTGAATAAGTGGTATTATGATATATGTTGCAGTGAAAGGTGATGAAGGTGTTCTTCTGGTGAATGAACTGTAATGCATGATTGGGTCATGAATTTGCTTAGCTAGGTCTAGGATAGAAAGTGTTGACCAGCCTTCATTTCTCCTTTGACCTTGTGTAAATTATTGTAATTTTACAATAATAAATATTAATTCCCCATTAGATTGGAATCCATAATGAGATGTTGAAGGCTTATATTCTGGCAAAACTGACAATATTGCTGATAGATTAGTTATTTTTATTTCATCTCTAAAAAAAAAAAAAAAAAGAGAGAGAAAAGAGAGAGAGAGAGAGAGAAACTTTAAAAGAGTTCTTGTTTTTATGTGATTTTAAAAACAACTTCAGCTAGGCTATTGATTTGTCAAGCTAGCTATCACTCATCTTTTCTCAAAGGGAAACATCAATTCTTAATCACAATATATTTTAAAAGATGCCCAGCTGAGAGAAACTTAAGATTTGAACACGCAATTGTCAGCATATATAATTTATCTGAATGTCAGCCTGACAGATCAAATATTTGCTTCTTAATTTTGAGTGCAGACTGGAAGGTTAGAACAATTTCTTCCCAGTAGGCAATGGAACCAAGAGGTTATTATGCCATGACATTTGAGTTAAACAAGAATAGGGCTACAAAAGTGCAGTAAAAAAAAAAATAAAAATAAAAAAAATGTATGATTGATGAAAAATAAAATAAAAACAAGCGAATGCTGGAGACTAATTGACTATAATTTTATATTTTAGAAAATTACAATCACACACTCTTGGACATGTGTGAGTCGATTAATTTTACATGTCAACCCTTGCTAAACATCATTCCATGGCCAGGTGACTATATCTGTCTTAATTTTCTAAATTAAGTTCAACAGAAATACCTCCCACATAATGGTAAAACATCAGATAGATAAAGACACTATTGTCACTATTATTTCACCATTATATGGAAGATAATGTCTTTTTTAAGGCAGTCTTTATCATTAAAATACTCAATACCAAGAGAAATTAATATATATTAATAATTGTTATAATATATTTCAATCCATCTCGAAAAACCCACTGAGTATAAACGCGGAAGGGAAAAAAGGGGGAAATAAAAAAAGAAACCAACAAAGTACTTGAACATACATCAAAATACTCGTTGAAAAGAAAAAACCCCAAGACGAGAACCCTAACACTAAAGCGCTCAATACAATAGTAGAGCAAACAAATAAGAATAAATCTAACTTAGAGCCAACAGACCTACCTAGGTTTCACCTAACGGATCATCAGGGCAAGTCGGCCACTTGACCTGATGATCCATTAGGTGTAACCTAGGTAGGTCTGTTGGCTCTAATTTAGATTTATTCTTATATATATATATATATATATATATATATATATATATATATATGCATGCTTGCTCTGGGTTTTTTAGTAGTTACGTTGAAATGGTAAAGTCAAGTATTTATTCAAAAAGCTCCAGAATGAGGTAGTCGTGACGCGTAAGTTAAAAAAAAATGTGAAATAAGTATTAGTATTTGTTGCATTTCAAATAAATAAATAAATAAATGATCGCAAGACATTTTCCATTAATTTTTGCCACACCATGTGTCAATTAAAATTTTTGCTCACATATCAAGGCATCAGACCTTGATCTACCAGTGACTCAATTTTGGTTGAGTTTGCATGAAGTGTCTTGGAGAAATGAATAAAAGTGCACCTGTTGTTGATTATTGATGAACCCTGTACATTGATTCAAAAAATTTTTGAGTACATCAAAGGTTCCGACCTTAATCTACAAGTTACCAGATTTTAGTTGATTTTACATTAGGCGTATCAAAAGAGAAGAGTTTGTAAATTCTAAGTGTTTTGGTGATTTCTGTCATAACCTGTATATCGATCTGAAAAATTATTGTGTACATGAACATGTACACAAAAATTAAGGTTCATGCCATGATTGACAAGTGACCCAATTTTGGTTGAAATTGGACAAAGGGTTTTGAAGGAGTAGGGCTCATGGTAAATTTTTGTTTTGTTCCCCAAAGACCTTTACCCCTTCAAATCTTTCCAAAACATCCCTATTTATGTTCAAATGTATATGCTGAACACAAATTGGTAACTGTTTATTGAAGAAACCTACCTTTTTTTCATTTTATCAAGCAGAAATATGTGGAACTTCTTGTCGCTGTTTATCTCACCCCCGAACCACAGTTAGAAAATGTTATTCACTGCAGACTGAATTCATGCGTAGTTTTACGTTTTCTCGGTCTTTTTACTTCCGTTTTTCAATTAGTACGCGGAAAAGGAGTTCAGAAACCAAACAAATTGGAGTAATTGTTCAACAGGAGTAAATTGGCCTAAATAAGTATCCTACACATCATGTCATTCAGCGGTGAATCAGATATGACAACAGTAGTAAGGGGTGAGATATAGTCTGGTAAATTTCTGGCCGATATCATGAAAAAAAAGGTAGGTTTCTTCAATAAACAATTATCAATTTGAGTTCAGCATATACATTTGCACGGAATTAAGGATGTTTTGGAAAGATTTGAAGGGGTGAAGGCCTTCAGGGAACAAAACAAAAATTTACTGGGTTCATTAGAATGAAGACACACACACACACACACATATATATATATATATGAGAGTATATTTAGGTAAGAATTCATAAAAACATGTTTCATTAAATGCAACCGATATGATCGGGCATTATATATATATATATATATATATATATATATATTTTAAATAAGATGTATATTGGGATCAAATTTGTGGAAAAACTGTCTAAAGTTAACATTTGTTCCATTATTTTGTTCAAATACTTTCAACTATTTTCAACTATCTCAGTCATTCTGAAGTACCATGTGGAGTATGTGTTAGACATTCCGTTGGGTACATCATGTTTTTCTTTAGAGAAATGTAAGTTTAACATGGTACATATAAATTTATGTAAAATTAGTTGCTTTTCACCTTTTTTGCATTTTTACTAGTGTTCATCCATTACAAGGTTCAAAAGCCACTCAAGGTAGAAGAGTTACTGAATGAGATATGTGATATGAATATTAAAGTAGGAAGTGAGTATTATGTAGATTCAGAGGATAGGTAATGATTTACTCTTAACTTGAGAAAGCTAATATTATAGCATTCAGGAAAGCAACCATATGGGAGCTTCTAATATACTGTTTAATTATCATGGAGTGTTCAATAGATTTAGGACAAGCTAAGCTATGGATAATTATAAGATTTGGGTTGACTAAAGAAATATCAAACGTTTGTGGGGAACTTGGATTAAGTGTCAACATCCACACTCCATTTTACCCAATATTTTTGTCAACAACTACGCAACATATATAACCTACCTTCCTTTTAATAACAAAGTTTATTTACAGAAAAACTGGAAATAAATTTTTACGAATTTCTACCATTTTATGAAGTGATACTTTCATTCAAACCAGTCTTGTTTGCATGTCTCAGTCCTCAACTTGAACACGGTTTTTCTTGGCATGTTTTTTCCCCACCTCTTATTAGAAAACCAGGACTATTTATTTCTGTAATAGTCTCATTCTTTGATTTCAATTTCCCCAGTTATTTTGTGGTCGTTTTCTAATTTAAGAATAGTTTTTCTTCTTACCCTATTAATTCTTTCTTTTTCACTTCTGTTTCCTATAAATGTTTCTCCTTTCAATTTACCTATTTTATCCTTTTAGTATTTTAACCTTCCCCACCACCTCCATGTTTTAATTTTCTTCACTCCTTTTTTCATTTAATTATTTTCTTCCTTTTACTTCTCTACATTATCTCTCTGCACCATTTTTCATATTTTTGAGTAAGATAAAAAAAATTAAAAATGCTTAAGAAAAATGACAAAATAAAGGAGAAAAAAATATACTTTGCTCATCTTAATTTAAACTCTCCTACACCCGTCTACAACTCTTCATAGTTTTCTTATTATCATTCTTTTGCATCTGACCTAAAAACATTTTCTTCTACTTCTATAAAGAAAAAAACAAAAGTCAAAAAGAAAAGTAAAAAGGATAAAAGAAAAGAAAAAGAAAAAAAGAAGAAAAATCTAGGATATTCAAGAACCATATCTATCTAATAAAGTATCCAACATTTCTCCATTTTCTATGGAAATCTAGAGTTAGATTTCAAATTTCTTAGAAAGCAGAGATAAAGAAAAAAATTCTTAACTTGCTCACTACAATGCAATTTTATTAACAACTGTTTATATGAAAAGCAAAAGACAGATCCAGGAAATTTTGAATACCAAAAACTAACAAATTTCTAAAATGAAATCCCTAAACTACTCAATACCAACTCCAGTTAATATTAATATTCAATTGCTTTTTTATCCTCATGCATTTGCTTAGTGTTAAAAATATAATGAAAATAAAGTTTAAAACCTTGAACATTATTGATAAATTAAGCATTAATTAATTGTTAATGAGCTCTATTGAGGCCTTTTTGCACCTGTTAATTTTAAAATGACTTTAAACAGTGAGGAATTGGCACCTTATGACATTGAGAAAGGAGTTTGGAGAATAATAATAAGACAATGTTTTAAAAATTGTTCGGTTTAGGAAGTGTGGAAGGAAATAAAACAATCTATAAAAGTTTCATGCCTTAAAATCTGCCAGAAAAAAAAAAAAAAAAAAAAAAAAAACCCTAAGTTTTTGAGAATGTATTTCTAAATGGTTTAAAACTAAAGAAAATTTTGAAAAACTAAGTAAAATATCATTTAATCAGTCAGTTAATTGCCATACGTAATACACGCTTGGGCAATCATGTCTTGAAAGAAACATGACTGACTGGGCAGAAGATTATCCCGCAGTAGGTTGCCATTACTTTCTATGGTAGACTGGTTACCAGCCAAGGCTATAAAATCCAATCTGTCCTGTTATTTAATCCATAACTAGAGGGAAGTGACGGATTAATGCCTTTCCTAAGGGTATTTGTGAGTATGTGAATGCAAGGAATTAGGTAGGGTTCAATAGATCAAATCCATCCAATATTATTGGATCCAGAGTACTCACTCACACCTTCTGAAAGACTTTAATTAAAATCTTACCTTTTTAGGAGGTTTCGAGTTAATTTTCAGTAAGTCTTTGTATTGCAGCAATGCAACAGGTAAAGGGTATTTCCGCATAAGTGAATGCAAGGAATTCAACTGGAATTTGAACTCAGCTCTCTGATTTCTCGTTCCAAGCCAACATCCACTGCACCACAACGCACATCCACAAAAATATAACCCATTATTTGCACACAGCTTAAATTTTATAACTTGTTGAACTTCCACTCTTCAATGGAAATAGTCATTGCTCAAACGAGACAAATTGTTTTCATTGTCAGCTCTGTGCATCTACTTCCAAAGTCAAAAATTTAATGCAACTTTAACCTGAAGTTTGTTCTCTAGCCATTCCAATATTTATACAAACTGTCATCAATTGAACTTGATAACAGGAGGCCTATACAGTCTACCACAGTCATTTGCTTGCCACACACCTATTTTAGTCAGACACTCAAAAAAAAAAAAAAAAAAAAAAAAACTTCTATGTGCCCTGTCCTTTCAGGACATAGGCGATCATGGTTCTCCATGTCTCCCTATCCCTGGTGGCTCTTAGTATGTTTTCTCCTGTTACACCTCGCAACCCCCGTTCTGTCATCCACCTGATCAGGCCCTTCAAATATGTTATCCGCTGCCTCTTTTTCCTTCTATCTGGCCTGTCAGTATCAGGTTCTCCAAGCCCTCCTTCCTCATTGCATATCCCACGAACTTCAGTTGTCTCTTCCTGATGCTCACTATTTTCATTTCCATTCTTTCTAAAATCTCATCATTGCTCACATGCTCGGTCCATGATATCCGCTGCATTTTTCTGTAGAACCACATTTCCGCTGCTTCAAGTTTTTTTCCTCATTTTCAATGATATTGTCCAGCATTCACTGTCATATTGAAGAACTGACATCACGTAGCAATCTAGCACTCTCTTCTTTGTTTCTAGTGAAATTTTCCTGTGTCTTAGTACTTTACTTCTGGAACACATACTTTGTCATGTCAATTCGTCTTCGGATTTCTGTGTCGCACTTTCCATCTCTTGTTAGAACAATTTCAAAGTATTTAAATTTTTGTACTTGCTTGATTCTAATATCCCCCACCTCTGTTTGGCATTTTGGGTTGCTCTTAGACATCCAAAGACAGCTATGGAGGCACCAGGTGTTCAGTGTTAACAGCAGCAGCCAAAGCCAGTACATGATGAAAAACCTCTACTCCTGCTAAGTAATTAAACCTATACATGTATATATTTTCCTCATATGATAATTTTCTACTATTATAATGCAATACAAACTTATGTATTTGGTAGAATCTCAAGATGAACTATTTATTTCTGTATATTTCATTGAGTGAAAACATAAAACCCTCCTTTTCACTTCAATAATACCTCATCTCACATATTACTTCGTCACTTTTCGGTAAATAGGAGTTATAGTGCTTTAGGTAACAAACCTAAAGCACTATAACTCCTATTTACCTATTTCACCCCAAGTAAGGCAGTACTGCCACTGGTGCACAGAGGATTACATAAGAGAGTGAAGAGAAAGAGATCACAGGAGATGTTGGAGAATGGGCAAGAGAAGATTTAAAACACTAGTGTGAAGAGAGCTGTGTAAGAGTAGAGCAGAAAAAGAAGAATGAGATATAGTGGGTGTTGGGGGAAAACGATGGAAATCAAGGAGATAAGAAATAGCAATTGATACATTTAAACTCCTGGAGATTGTGGCTACCAGGGAAGCACATATACAAAAGGGAGTTCCACAGTTGGGAAGCGTGAAAAAAACTGCTAGTGTGGAAGTTGTAGTTTACATTTGTTTTCCCTTTAAAAAGGGTGGGACCTACTTGCCAGTCTAGTAGTTTGTGTAAATTCGTGCAGGGTGGGAGGTACCAGGGAGCTAAGCTCATCAGAGCAGAAGCTGTGAAAATATTTGTAGAAGAGACAGAAAAGCCACATCTAGTCAGTGAGAAAGTGACTCGAGTCAAGCTACCAGGTTGAAATCAGTTACATTGCAGACTTTCCTTTGGATTTTGTCAAGAACTCTGAGATGAATAGCAGGGGTGCCCGACTAGATATGACAGCAGTATTCAATGTATGGGTAGATGGTAGATTTGTATATGTGCAAGAAGGATTCAGACAAGAAAATCTTCCTGATCTGAAATGGTGACCTTGACCTTTCTAGCTATGTTGACAAGAGGACCATCAATTGTTTTTGCAAGACTTCAATAATGAAACTATAAAATTGTGGCCTTACTAGAAGTATTTTTATTTTATTATATATCTATGTACTTTTCCCTTTGAGAAATGTAATGACTGAAAAACTTTTTCTTCTAAATTATTAAATACAACATAAAAAATGTGTAAAATGGGAGCATAGTTTGATAAAAGTTAGAAAATAGGAAAAAAAAAAAATTCCTAATCACTGAAACAGTGGTTTACTTCTTGAAATGTTTTAAATAGAAAAACATTTCAGAACAGTATTATAAATTATAGAAAGATTCAAACAAAATAGGTAATATTAGCAACTTAAACAGATAAAATGAGGAAAAATAGAACCATTTAAAAAAAAAAATACAAGAAAAAATAAAATATGACTGGTATCTTTGGCTTCATATCAATTTCAACATGATATTTGCATTAACAATAAAAGCAATTTTCTTTCTGGTGAAAGGCATCAGCTACAATTACCAATCAAGAGACATTTTTATTTTTATATTATCTGAAATTAATCGCCATTTTATTATTTGGTTGTTGAAGAAATAAAGTATTAGAGTTCTTTTCTATGTTATATTTTCTCAAACATTTTGAAAGCAATTTTTCATAATGCTTGAAAATAAACAAGTACCAGCACAGATCAGTGGTTATAGTCTAGGCATAAATACTTTAAGGGTTATTTTTCAGATGATCGCTTTACTATGAATTTAAGCACAGTACTAGACAGGCCTTTAAGACAGGAATTTAAGCACAGTACTAGACAGGATGTGCATTGTAGTGCAGTGGATATTGACTCGGAACGAGAAATCGGGTAGCCGAGTTCAAATTCATTGTGTTCACTTATGTGCAAATACCCTTGGGAAAGGTATTAATCCATCTCTTCTTTCTAGTTATGGGTTAATTAACAGGACAGATTGGGTTCTATAGCCTTGGATGGCTACCAGTCTACTGCAGATAGCAATGGCAACCTACTGCGGGATAACGTTCTGCCCAGTCAGTCATGTCCCTTTCAAGACATGATCGCTCCAAGTGTGTATCACGTATGGCACTTGACTGACTAGACAGGCCAGTATTTGAATGGGTGACTGCCTGGGAATACCAGGTGCTATAAACATTCATTTCGGGATGTGCATTGGGGTGCAGTGAATATCGACTTGGAATGAGAAATCAGGGAGCCAAGTACGAATTCCAGTTGAATTCCTTGAATTCACTTACGCGCAAGTACCCTTGAGAAAGGTATTAATCCATCTTTTCCCTCCAGTTATGGGTTAAATAATAAGAGATTGGGTTCTATAGCCTTGGTCAGCAACCAGTTTACCGCAGAAAGCAACAGCAACCTGCTGCGGGATAATCTTCTGCCCAGTCAGTCATGTCTCTTTTGAGACATGATCGCCCAAGCATGTATCACGTATGGCACTTAACTGACTGACTAGACAAGCAGAAAGGTCTCATCAATTTCCAATTGAATTGGCTAAATGTAACAAAGTTCTTTGCTGACAGTTTATTTTCATGCACTTCTCACTTGTGAAACTCCCTTTTGGATCCATGCTTTCCAGCTAATTTTAAACTTCAAAAATTTAAATGTTGTCAGTTGCTATCTGCTGGCCACCTGATTACTCATTTGGTTTCACTTTTTAATAATATTTCTGTTTTCTAACTATTTCACACCCAGTAATTCCTTGTATCTTAGTGGCTTTACTGCCTTGCTTGAGATGAACTCAATCAAAAAGAAATTTTCAAAGAACACAAAACACAGGCATGAATGTGGATATTTTTTTTTTTCATATGCTTCTGTAGGCATGTTGGAGTTGGTTTGACTGATGGATGCTATCACGATAAGGAAACCCTTTTTCTGCCTCTCTTTTCTAATGATTTGCACAAATTTATACCTAAAAGGTTGTGAAGTTTGAGTTTTGTTTAATGGCATATCAACCTCTGTAGGTTATTTAATGCCAGAAAGATGGGGTTTGAAGGGTTCTTTTTTTAATGTTCAGTTATAGTGAGAAGATTGATTTAGTCAGTTTTTAATTAAAATGTTTTGTTTTTATTCTTTTTTTATATTAAAAAACTGAAAATGCCTTCTACTCGTAGTTTTGTGTTCAAAAATGTTTTGCTGAGAATAATTTTTTTTCCTTCAAAAATGTATATTTTTCTATAAAAGTAGTTTTATGTATATATTTCTATAAAAGTGTATATTTATACTTTCATGGTGTTTTGACCCCAGTTTGGGGGTTAACTATTTGTCCACAGCTTGGACTCTAACAGGTGCTACCACTCTGGGTCAGAATGGCTAATAGTTATAATTTAAGGCAACAGATTTCACTATGGAAAAAAGTTTTTTTCAATTATCTTTTTTCATTTTCTTTTACCTACACTTTGTGTCAAGTCTTTCATTAAAACATTGCCATTTAAATAATAGTTTTAGCTTTATCTAAATCTAAACTTATTTATAAATCGAACTTTGTCTATGTGCCTGTGTGTGTGTCTATTACCTATAGACTCCAAACCAGCTGAACCAATTTTCTTGAAAATTTACACAGTTATACTATAGGCATCTGTGAGTGTTCTTAGCTAGGTTTTGTGTCGAGGTACCCCCCGATAAATATCAAAAATTGATAATCGAAAAAATTGGGTTATAGAAGGAGTAGTTCGATTTTAATCAAATTTGATACACTCAAAGACATAAGAAATGATATTCAGAAGTATCAAGGTTGCAGTTCTTACAATAGTGCAGAAAATTGATTATATATATGATATCGATACCAGGAAATCAAAATTTCACTTACATCCATTCATTTTTCTTTCAGTCTACGATTTCACTTTAACTGGAAACAACCATTGCCTTTTAGTCTTTCATGCCAATGTCCAAAGAGTCTGAGCTCCAGGACCATAGATTAATTTTAAAGCTTTCATTACACCTGAGCAACGCTGGGCTATACTGCTAGTATCAAATATTTATGAATTTATCCAATTACATGAACTTGTTCACTCACTCTATCAATAATTCTATTTATGACAATGTTTAAAATATACAGGAGCTGCCTAAGAGCATATTCAGTCATTAGTGAGCATCTAATGCAGTTGGTACAACAGTTTCCAAGTGCATCTCCAAAAATCTAGAAGATCGAAACCTAGTGGCTCATCTCTCCTCTGACCTCACCCAAGATCTTGCCTTAAACATTTATTGGGATTCAAGCTCTCCCCAGACCTTGTAGAATTCATATCTGATCATTTTTTGGTTTTTACAAACATTTAACACCAAGCAAGGCAATACTGCCACTGGTAGACAAGGAGTTATAATGAAAAAAAAGAAACAGAGATCAAGTTATCTGTGATGTTGAAGAAAGAATAAGAGAAAGTTGGAATCAAGACAAAAGATGGCAATTGACATTGTGTTTAAACTTTTGGAGATTGTAGTTATCAGGGAAGCAAGATGATAATATTTGTAGATAAGACAGAGATAAATCCGATTGCATTGGTGAGAAAGTGACTAAAAGTAAAGCTGTTATATTGACATTGATTACATTGCCAATCTGCCTTTGGATTTTGTCGAAAATCTATTGCTAAAGATACTGGAGAAATGGTTGGTTCATTTTATCAATTGCTCAGTTATTCAATCACCCCCTTATACTCTACAAGAGTGAGGTCAAACCAAAAATGGAGTATTGCTGCCCAGCCCTTATTTGCTTGTCTTTAGTTCAAAAGTCTATGCTGACTTGTGTCCCTTTTCTCCACAGACAAAACACACTGAACCTCTTGCTGTTCTATCACTATTTCCATAGCCTGCGTTCTGACAAGCTACATTTATTAGTCCTACCATCTTTAGCCTTTACAACTGAGACTCAGCATGCCATATATGAGTGTAAACTACCCATTCCATTTGTATAATAAAAAGTTCTATTTGGACAGCGTCTTCCCAAGAACTGTTGGTTTGTGGCAATAGGTACCTGGCAAGATGCTTTTCTCTATAAACTTAATTTCTTTTCTTATGCACATACACCACCAAGTAACTCTCTACCTTAAATGCCTCTTGGGCCTTGTACTAGGTGAAACTAGTGTGTAAATGTTTATTTTATTCTTGTTTTTTGACCTTTTCATAGATGACAGTGTTAAATAACAAGCAAGGTTATCTTATTGTGTTTTATTTAAAAATAGCTGTCATAGTAACTGTTGACACATATATATATATATATATTTTAATTATATCACCCCAAGCAAGGTGATAACGCTACTGATGCACACGGGGCTACGTAAGAGTAAAAAGATTGGAAAAGAGAAAGCCGGAAACCACATCCTAAACAGGAAACAAAGGATGAGCCTCTACACCTGTTCAATAGACGTGGGTGGAGTGTGAATTGGGCGATAGTTTAGTCTATCTACTCCAATTGAAAAAAAAAAAAAAGTGTAAAGATTGGAAAAGAGAAAACTGGAAACCACATCCTAAACAGGAAACAAGGGATGAGCCTCTTCACCTGTTCAATATATATATATATATATATATGTGTGTGTATATATATATATATATATATATATATATGACAGTGAGTAAAAGACAGAAATATTTATGTATAGATTAGAATGTGTGTCTGATCTGTGACAGAAATTTTGATCTATATAATATCTGTATAGATGTACATTATCATAAAAATATGTTGTGAGTACTGATTCATACCAAGCAAGTAAACAAGTTGAAGATCAATGTAGTTAAATAAATGAGCATTAAGATTAAGAACGTCTTCCTAATGCAATAAAATTAAATGTCTACGACTAGAAATACATGTGAAAATTTCAGTTTTTCCTGTTTTAATTTTCTGATGAATCTTAATCCGTAAGTTAATGATAGAATTAGCTAATGTGGAGTTCTAACAATAAAAGATCTATATAAATTCTCTTATTGCTAAATATTTGACCTTATTGCAGTAACAATTATAAATATGAATGCTAGTTGTTATTTTAAGAAGTGGGTACAAATGAGAGGATTTGAAATTGAGAACTTTTCTATTTGATTGAAACGGCAGTTAAACACTTATTTTCTTACTGAAACCAAAGTAGAGTCACTGATCTTTTTTCTGGTGGTCCTGAAGAAGATTACCATCACCTTTAAATTTGTTGTTTTTCATTTTGGTTTTTTTACTTTTTTCAGTGCAGTCTTATCAATTATTACATAAAGTTTCTGATTATCAAAAAAAATTTGGAAAAATTTCAATATTTAAATAATTTTGGGTGGTGGGGGGATCAGTTTCTCATACAACATTATAGTAAAACAATCCTCCATTTTGGAACAACTCGCATTGGGGTCACTTTTTGTTTTGTTTTTTTGGGGGGTGAGTTGTTGCTTTTGTTTTTTTCAAGTTTTCTTCAATTCTTACGAAGGCATCTTCATCGGAAACTCCAAGAATGGCTTTATTCAAAAATTTCAAAAAGGATTCAGTTGTTGAATATGCGCAAACAAAAATAAAAAAGTTAATTGCACAGGATCGATTTACTATATTAAGATTGTATGAAAAACTGAGCTCCCCACCTAAAATTGTTTAAATGTTGAAATTTTCACACAATGTTTTTGTCAATCAGAAAGTTTAGGGTTAAATCAATAAGATTACACTGAAAAATTTAAAAAAAAACTTGATAATCAACAAATTTACAGGTAGTGGTTCCAAAATAGAGGATCAATTTACTATAACATTGTATGAAAAACTGAGCCCCTGCTAAAATTGTTTAAATATTGAAATTTTTCCAAATTTTTTTTTTTGTTAATTGGAAAGTTTAGGGTGTAATTGATAAGATTGCACTAAATAAAGTAAAAAAAAAAAAATGAAAAACAACAAATTTAAAAGGTGGTGGTAGTCTCCTTCAGGTCCACCCTTTTTTCAAACAATCATAATAGAATAATCTTTTAAGGCATAACAACCATGTTAACTAAAGGGATAATAAGAATCATGAGATGTTTTCATCTAGGACCATTTCACTCAAATGAAGATAATTTTTTTTGTTGTAACATACTCTTAAGGGAAAATAATCTTACAGGATAATGTGTGAAACTCATAATTGACATTTATAAATAAAAAAAACAAAAAAAAAAAATAACCTGCAGTTGTCTCTCTTGGACATAGTTGCCATAAAAGCGAGAAATCTTAATTTCTTTTGGATGTAAGTAATTATGTTTTTCCTGTGCGAAGTATAACCTGTCAAAGCAGAACTACCACATACTGATATGTCTCATTAACGTTGGAATGCATCAGTGGTTCACTTGAGCCTGGCTCTAATTTCATAACTTAAAAGCAAACTTAGGACATTATATGACTACAGTCAGTCAGTTAAGTGCCATAGATGATACACGCACGAGTGATCATGTCTCGAAAGAGACATTACTGACAGGGTAAAAGTTTTTCCTGGGGTAGGTTGCCATTACTTTCTGCAGTAGACTGGTTGCCAACTAAGGCTACAGAACCCAATATGCCAAACTATTTAACCCATAACTGGAGAGAGAAGAGATGGATTAATTCCTTTTCCAAGGGTATTTGTGTGTAAGTGAACGCAAAAAATTCAACTGGAATTCAAACTCAGCTCTAATTTCTTGTGTTGAATTGATATCCTCTGTACCACAACAGACATCCGTATAACTGCAACAGAGTCAAATGGTGCAGTGGATATCAGTTGGGAATGAGAAATCTGGGGAGCCGAGTTCAAATTCCAGTTGAATTCCTTGCATTCACTTACACACAATTACCCTTGGGAAAGGTATTAGTCCATCTCTTCCCTCCAGTTATTGGTTAAATAATAGGACAGATTGAGTTCTATAGCCTTGATTGGCAACCAGTCTACTGCAGAAAGCAATGGCAACCTACTGTGGAATAATCTTCTGTCATGTCTCTTTTGAGACATGATCACCCAAAAGCGTGTATCAGGTATGACACTTAACTGACTGACTGGTATTTTGAATGGAAAAGATAAATTTCACAATGCGTAGATTATTTTTTTATGACAGTGAAAATATTTTGTTTCCAACAGAACAAGGTCTCAAGCATTCACCTTTTCAATACTATTTTTTTTTGCATCTTATCTAATTTCACTTACATAAAAAAGAAAAAAATGTTAGACAATATCATTGAACTCCTGCCTATTAACAGTATTTGATGTTTGTTTTAATTAACTCTTTTCAGAATGAATTTATTTTTAAAAATTAGTCTTAAGCTATTTCAAATATAAGTTAAATTTGGAAACTATCTTCTATGTGCTGTGTCCCTTCAGGACGTCAGCAATCATGGCCCTCCACATTTCCCTAGTAGCTTTTAACACTATCTCCTGTTACCCCTCCCAAACCCCACACTGCTGTTCATTTGTTCAAGCCCGTCAAGTATCTTATGCATTGCTTTCCCCCGTCTCTCTTTCCCTCTATCTGACCTGTGAGTATCAGATTCTCCCAAGCCCTCCTTCCTCATATGTTCCAGGAACTTCGGCTGTCTTTTCCTGATATCATGTATTAATTTCCTTTTGAAAAGGCAGAGCGGTAAAATTTCGGAAGTACTACTGTTGCTATTCCCCTTCAAATTTATCCAAAGTAGCATTATATCAGTGCAAAAGCATATGCTGAATTCAAATCCAGTGCAATTTATCGAAAAAACTTACACATATTTTCATATTTAAAAAACAAACCAACTTTATCTTTAAATTGTGTACCGAAGAAATAGAAAAATGGCGCATTACTTCCTTAATCGGAAGTAAAGAGGCAGAGGTAAAGAGGGGACGCAGCCCGTCATTCTGCAGTTAGTTACATGTCTATGTGAGAGTTACGGGAGAGAAGAAGGGCACGGTTCATTTTTCAAATGGATATTTAGATAAAAAAGGTAATTTTTTTCGATAAATTGCACTTGATTTCAATTCAGCACATACTTTTCCTATTATACAATGATACTTTGGATAAATTTGAAGGGGAATAGCAACGGCAGTACTTCCGAAATTTTACCGGCAGAGCTGGGTTTGGAAGAAAAAGTTCTAAGAGCTACAAGGGATAGAGGATGTGGAGGACCATGATCGCCTATGTCCTGAAGAGACATGGCACATAGAAGAATATGGCAAAGGCATTTTTACATCTGAATATCTGGTTCTGGTCACTGAAAACTGAATGCAATATCAATATTATAATTGGCTGAGTAAATTTGATTGATTCAACTAGAAAATGTTAAGAATTTAAAAAAAAAAAAGAAAAAAAAAAGGAGATTAATTATGCGAATCAAACTATAAAAGCAAAGTACTAACATTATGACAGTATAAATAAGTAGTTTTTTCTTCTGTTCTTCAAATATATATAAATTTTCTTTTATTTGTGGGCACAGGCTCAAATTACATCAGACTGTCTTGACTCACAAGATGGTCTGGTTTCAACTTACATCACCAAGTAATGATTTATTACATGGATAGGTGGTTGTAATGAATAAATTTGTCTGCTAAAGACAAAGGATAAATAACACTTGTAAATAAATACTTATAAATAACAAATATCTCAAGAGTTGTTGGTAATTGCTAACATTATTTTTATAATCATGTCTTTTGCTACACAGTTTTTCATATTCAGCTGATCATCAAGTTGTCCAATCTCAAACAGAAGACATCTTGTGCAGTGCCAAGCAACTTAGACTTTTAAAGCAATGGGATACTAAGCTTTTAATTTTCTTAACATAGGCCATGAGGTTTGATGCTATAGATCCCAATGATAACTGGGAAAATAGTAGCCTGAACATCCTGCATTCTAGCAACCTCAATCTGGTGTTGGTGGTTGGGGATCAGTGTACATTTTAAACTTTCCAAATTCTTACTGTGCTCACCCAAGAACAGCTACATCATTGAGGAGGAATTTTCTTGTTTTTATGACAATGGTGATGTCTGGTTTGGTGGCCTCAAGAATGCAGTCTGGATGTTGACCAAACCATATCCTCGAGGCCACCAAACCATTATTACTACATTATTTACAATCTGACTGATATCCCTATTTTTGCTGTTATTATAATGTTTTGGCTGTCATGCTCTTCAGCCTTCTCAAGTTATTTGTTAATCTGAATACTGTCCAGAGAATTTTTAACAGAAAAACAATAACACTAATGAGGATATTAATGTAAAATTTCATATAGAATAGATCTGTAAAGGGACAATATGAATAAAAACAAAAGGCAAACTCATCTTAGCCAACACAGTCTATCCTGAGAGACTTTCAAGGTTAATGCAAAGATTTTATTTTGTAACAATTATTTATTTACAAGCTCAAAAGTGTTATTGGTTTTTCAATTTTTCTTAAATTCTAAACTAGAAAAATTTAAATACTTGTTTGCATTAAAAAATAAATGAATAAATAAGTGAATAAAAATAAAAAGTAAATAAAAATAAAAATAAGTAAATAAAAATAAATAAGTAAATAAAAATAAATATAAATTAAAGAACATTTACTCGCTTTCATTTACTAGGCATTGAAATATATCGCTAGGTGTCTTCCATAGATTAACTAGACTTTCTGGCTAACCTGGTGAATGAGACTTCTAAAAATTTAAGAATTAAAAAAAAAAACAATATTATTACAAAATAAAATCCTTGCATTTGCCTTGATAAAGTCTATCAGAAGATGAAACCTGTTGGCTAACAAGTTTTCTTTTTGTCTTTATTTATTAGTCTGGATATAAATAATGATTGTTCCTAATACCAGAAACTTAGAAATTATTAATCCTGATTTCACTTTTTCTTATAGACGCGTTTAAAGGAGCACTCAAGATTACCATCATTCCATTACTTTGGGATGACTGATTAGGGTTTTTTTTTTAAAGATTATAGCTGAGTTTGAATTCCTCACATTCACTTATGCACAAATACTTGGGAAAGGTATTAATCTGTCTCTTCCCTCCAGTTATGGGTTAAATAATAGGACAAAATGGGTTTTATAACCTTGGCTGGCAACCAGTCTACCACAGAAAGCAATGGCAACCTACTGTGGGATAATCTTCTGCCCAGTCAGTCATGTCTCTTTCAAGACATGATCGCCCAAAGCGTGTATCACGTATGGCACTTAACTGAAAATACAAAATTCTTAAAAGTTCTATTCTATCTATTTTAAAAGCAAGTAATTCATTTAAATAAAAAAAAAAGAAAAAAAACTATTTCCAATAAGGAGGGCATATGCCTACACAAACAAACAAAAACAGACAAAATTAATATCTTGTTTTTTTACTGGTGAATGAAATCCAAATTAAAAAAAATTGAAGGTTGAATGACTTAAATATTTATTTCATCTTTAAATGAGAAAAGCATTACTATTTTAAGCTGTAGTTTTGCTTAAATGAACAAAGAAAAATTTTTTCCAGTCATTTTTCAGTTAAAAACATTTGAATGACCCATTAACAAACAACACTCACGTGTTATGTTTTCTGCTTATCATAAACTGACCCAGCAAAAAGCAGTGACCAAGTAGTGGAGTAGTAGTTGCAGATCATACAGCTTAGAGATTAAATGGATCAAGATAAATATTTATTTTGTATCATAAAAACATTATTAGAATGTTTACAATTCACAGCTATAAATTATAACAGGATTTTTGGACAATTAAAGTTGCTTTCAGGGACAGCCTCATGACTAGGATTTAAAAAGCTTGCCTTTAATTCAGGGCTTTGGACTAAGTCATTCTATTTTAAATTTTGTGACTCAAATATGGATTACTTATTTCTGTATGCGTGTCCTTAAGGTGATCATGGACATCCACTTATCTCTATCCTTTGTCACTCTTGGCACTTTTCAGCTTGATATCTCTCCCAAACCCTGCTCCACTAACTACTTGCTCAAGTCCATTAAGTATGTCCTGCATGGCTCTCCCCTGTCACTCTTTCCCTTTATCTGTCCTGTGAGTATTAGATTCTCTAAGCTGTCCTTTCTCATGATGTGTCCCAGATAATTCAGATGCCTCTTCCTGATGTTAAGTATAAATTTCCCTTTTGTTTGCATCCTCTCCAAAACCTTGTCACTGCTAACATGTTCAGTATATGGTATCCTCAGCATCCTTCTGTAGAACCACATTTTGGTTGCTTCAAGTCTCTCCTTCATATTCACTGCTATATAGGATGACAGAGAAAAAAAATTGCTATTACCCTTTGCCAAAGCACTTGTTGCTATTGAATGAAATCCCATGAATGTTCTCATTCTAAATGACAGGGACATCATGCTTGCAAATGGTAATATAAAGAGGACTACCATCAGCAGCAAACGAACAAAAGATAGTGCTGCTCATTCTACCATTGGCATAGAGGTAGAAGGGGCAGTGCATTAAAAACATTCAATTTTGAAGAGAATAAAACTTCACCAAACCCTGAGATTTAAAGAATATAGCCTCAATTTAAAAAGACTAAAAAGAAAGCCTGAAACTAGAATCAGCAGAATTTTTAATTTTTTAGCGAAGGTTAGTTCTGTTTTTGTGAAAAAGCATGAAACCACTTTTCCTGCACTGTCTTACCAGTAGATCTCATGATCAAAAAATATCATTACAGAATATATTATTACAAGCAGATCATGATGATTAACAGAAGAGTGTCAACAAAAACAAAAGGTGAGTTGAACATTTTTTTCTCTTGACTAGTATGCTGGTGAGTAACATTATGTTTCATTGGGTTAGGATCAGCTTTGAAATATTCTTAAAAGTAAGTTATAATTTTGTTTTATTTTTTGTGGCTAATTTTAAAATAGTTTCATGGTTATTCGAACGAGTATTTTTTATCTTTTTTCAAATAAATTTCTTTGACCGGACTTTAACTAGGTTAAAACTTAGTTAACTCACCACTGTTACCTTTTCCACCTACATCTATTGAACAGGTGTAGAGGCTCATCCCTTGTTTCCTGTTTAGGATGTGGTTTCCGGCTTTCTCTCTTCTAATCTTTTCACTCTTACGTAGCCCCCGGCACATCAGTGGCCTTACCGCTTTGCTTGGGGTGATATGATTTTTTTAAAAAAAAAGTGTTGGTGAAAGAAAACTTTGGAAAAATCCACTTCCCGATAAATACCTTACCTGTCTAGAAAGGTAACAGCAAGATACTGTTACCACCTTTGTCAATCTTGACAGGTGCCTATATCTTCAAACATTTGTTTAAAAAAAAAACAAAAAAAAACAAAGGAAATAACAAGATTCATCAGTTTAATTTTAAAAAAGTTTTTCCAATTTTTGAATAAGGTATTGAGTAATGTACTTGAGGTTGTAGATAAACAGTCCAAAATTCATATTTTGTTAATGTTTATATATTTACTAGCATCATAGCTCGGCATTGCCCATGCAACTCACAACATTTTAGTAGTAGGAGAAGATGCCAATGAGAGGAGAAGATGGAAGTTAGAAAGGAAATTTAATTTTAGAGGAAAATTTATATTAATGCCACACGAATTGCCAACAATTGATTTCCTGCATGAAATATTTCACAAAAAAAAAAAAAAAAAAAAAAAAAAAAAGCTTTATTCTTTTTTTTTAATTTTATTTTCTGAAGTATGAAATATTAAATCTGAAAAGAGAGAAAAAAAAAAAAGGAACTTAAATAAATAAATTAACCATTGGCATTTTTTATTTATTTTTTTTTTTTACATATTTTGCTTGAAAAAACCCTTTTTTTTAATAGTTCTTTTGTTTCAAAATTACAGGGAAAAATAGTCACATTTTTTTGTTGACCAAATAAATTTTTAAAACGTCGGAATAAAAATCAAATATAAAGGTTCATTTTTTATTTTTTAATAAAAAAAATATTTTAGTCGCATTTGACACGTGTGATTTGATTTCTGTGACATAATTTAGCAACCATCTTAGATGTTTTATGGAGCAAATGTAAACAATCGGCTCCATTGGCCAAAAAGTGTGAAAGGGAAAATTTGCTGAAATTAAACACAAAAATTACGTGTTGACCTGGCTTCCCTGTTGATATGTGTCCCTAAAAAGTTTGAATGGCATAGCTAAAAAAATGTAGGTGTCCATAGAGAACAGTCACACACAGATTGCCTTTTATATATTTAGATTAAACACCAGAGTTAATTACTGTATAGATATATGCAAGTGTCCATATCACCATTAAATGCAGATGTTAATGCAACATGTGGAGATTTGTATGCATTTGAATATAGCTAAAGAAGAGAGCTTTTTTAAATTCTAATGAAATCATTTAAAACAACCATGTCTATTTTAGTCTCATAAAATACACACAGAAGTGTAATTATAAATTTCTTTTAACTTATAATAGAAAATAAGTCAAAATATTATCTGTTTATATTTCTAAAATGAGGTATTGTAATTATTCACATTTACATTATTTGAACTGTTGTTCCCATCTTTATTGCCATATTCACAACTTTTCAGTCATTCACCTCAAGATCACATGGCTTAGGAGATAAAAGTGTTGGTTGAATCCATTGACTTGACACAAAGAGTTGGGATTTTAAGTTCTGGCTGAACAAAAACTTAGAGAGTTGAGCTAAAGGATGATAACCAAGATATCCAGAAGTGGTGTGACTCATGGAATGAGAACAATCTACTCCAGTGATCAAATTAAAGGGTTCAGTTTCAATCACCTGAAGAAGATCAAAATGTAAATATAGCAAAGATGAATCTGAACAATGTCAGTCAGTCAGTTAAGTGCCTTATGTGATACACACTTGGGCGATCATATATCGAAAAAGACATGACTGACTGGGCAGAAGATTATCCCGCATAGGTTACCATTGCTTTCTGTGGTAGACTGGTTGCCATCCAAGGCTATAGAACCTAATCTGTCCCATTATTTAACCCATAACTGGAGGGAAGAGACAGATTAATACCTTTCCCAAGGGTATTTTTGCATAAGTGAATGCAGGGAATTCAACTGGAATTTGAACTTGGCTCCCTGATTTGTTGCTAAGAGTCGATATCAATTGCATCACAACAAATAATGTACTTACATCCAGTCATTTCAACTGTAAAATGAAACCTAACTGCCAATCTAGTATTGTCAAAGTACTGAAGAGGAAAACTCATCAGAACAATTATGAAAATATTTATAGAAAAGATACAGAGAAGCTCTCTTATAATGGTGGGAAAGAGATTAAAACCAAGATGCTAGGTATGAACCAATAACATTGCAGATTCTTTGGATGCTATCAAGAATATAGCAGGCACACCAGACCAGATATAGCAGTCATTTTCAATGCAGGAACAAATGATAGACATGCAAGATGGATTCTGTAACAATATTTTTTTTAATCATTTCACCCCGAGCAAGGCGGAAACGCCACTGATGTGCAGGGGGTTACATAAGTGAAAAAAGATTAATTAGAAAAGAGTGAGGAGTACAAACTAGTTAGAAAGGAACAATAGAAAGCAGGTGCGATGACAGATATATAGGTGGAGAGAAAGGGAAGGTTATACAGGGGTGGGGAGAGAGCTAGAGTCCAGTGGTTAGTAGATGAGTATTGACTTTGCATTTAAATTTCTGGAGGTTGTAGCTGTCAGGAAAGCAAGAATACGGGAGCGAGTTTCACAGGCGGGAAGTGCGAAAGAAGAAGCTGCAGGAGTAGAATTGTCGTCTGCATTTGGCTAACCTGACTGTGAACGGGTGGGACCCAGTTGCCAGTCTGGTTGCACGAGTAAACACCTGTTGAGGAGGCATCAGTGACTTAAGCTCGTCTGAGCAGAAGCCATGAAAGTATTTATAGAACAGATAAAGGGAGGCCACATTTTGACGATGGGGAAGTGGCTGCAGTCGAGTCGCCAGATCAGTACCTATCACATTACAGACTCTCCTTTGGAGCTTGTCAAGAACACTGAGGAGAACGGCAGGGGCACCTGACCATAAATGGCAGCAGTACTCCATGCACGGACGGATAGTTGACTTGTATATACGCAGGATGGATTCAGGTGGAAAAAAACATCCTGGATCGACATAGTGACCCAAGCTTCTTAGCAGTAGATTTTGCTATGGATTCAATATAGTGGTTCCATTTAATCATTTTATAATGGATTATAGTGATGATATGGATTAGAGACTTTACAAGTTACAAGTTTGAAATAGTGACTTTTCACTCATTTGAACAGAAATGTTATAAGAAACAGTACTAACCTGGCTGCAGTCAATCTAATGATTCCAGTAAAGGCAAAGATTAGTCCTGAAAAGAAAAGTAATATCAGTTTAAAGACTAAAAATAACTCATAAAGAACAATAAAAAAAAAAATGACTTATCTCTGCATTCCATACTTGTCAGCTTCCCTTAATATTGTCTTGGCGAATCTTATACATAGTTCTCAATCTTTATCACTCTCAACCCGTCTCTTCAGAGCATAGAAAGTTGTGGAGAGCCATGATCACCAATCTTGTAAGGCTCTTAACAGTTTTTCTCTATTTTCTAAGTCTCCTGTTCTCTATTCTACCATCCATTCACACAAGCCTGTCAGGTAATTGGCAGCAGACCTCCATCTCTGTTTGGTCTTAATATACCTTGTGAGTGTTAAGTTTTCTAAGCTCTCTTTCCTTATTTTGTGTCCATCCAAGGACTTTCAATTGTTTTTGAATAGAAATGTTCTTTCTGTTACTATTTTCTTTACTATTTCATGGTTGCTTTCTCTGCTGCTTCCAGCTTTTTCTTCATCCGTGGAGAAGATTGTTCGGCTTTCACTGCCATATAAAAGGAGGGATATCACATAGCAATTCAGCACCCTTTATTTCTAATAAAATCTTTTCCAGTAACTTGCTTAGCTTTTGGAAAATTTCTTTTGCTTGTCCAATGCCAGTTTGGATTTCAGTGTTGCACTTTCAGTCATTTGTCACTCCCCATATATTCAAACTTTGTCATAATAAATGCTAGGTCCGGTGTGGGGGAGAATGAACCAGGGTTGATAATAAGCTACCATTTATCTACCATTCACTTCACTTCCAAATAATTGAGGAAGAAGAAGTGGAGAAGGGGTGATCGTTGATTTAAAAAGTTAACAAGCCTGTCGTTACTCTACCTTCAATGCCACTGGTGCCTCATTTCAAATGACCTTATAAATTCTGGAAATGAATGAGTCTAGCATTAATAGGTTGCAAAACTGAAATAGAAGGGACAGGAAAAGAGAAAAATATGAAAGTAGGAGCAAGTAGAAATGAACCAGAACAAAGTCAAAAAAGTGTGAGGAAGGAGTCAAGAGTAATAATTAAACAACAGAAAGCATTGTGGCACAGTGACATCTACAGGGTGTGAACAAAATAATGGAAATACCTTGAAATCTCAAGCAAATTTGTTTTAATATGGTGTAGAACCATCTTTGACAGTAATTACAGTGAATTCTGTATAGGACTGACCTGTACAAAGTTTGAAGATTAATTTTTGTCCATTCTTTAACTAAAACAGTCTAATTTTTTCAATGATGATGGTGGTGGTTATTGACACCTTGCTTGTTTTTTTAAAATCTAAATCTAAACTGTGTGTGTGTGTGTGTGTCCATTACCTATAGACTCCAAAACGGCTGTACCAATTTTCTTGAAAATTTACACAGTTGTACTATAAGCGTCTGC
>JBBBDQ010000408.1:4242500-4392500 GCA_037127315.1 Ascarosepion bandense
ATAACTTAGAGAGTTGAGTTAAAGGGAGATAACTACATAGTATCCAGAAGTGGCATCACACATGGAATGAGAATTATACACTCCAGTGATCAAATAAAGGATTCGGTTCAAAATTCCTAGCATCTGAAGAAGGCTAGAGTGTACAACGGCTGAAACATCATAAAAATGGCAATAAAGAGGAAGACTTCATTCTGAACAATGTAAATAATATCATCATCATCAACCAACCTGTGGAATCCACCTTGCAAAGTTTAATTAAAAAAAAAACAGATACAACAATTTACATATTGCACTCGTCATAAGTCCCAATAAAAAAATTTACATTAGCACAAAACTTACTCCTGAATGACATCTCATATTTGTTTAGCACAGACGCTGGATTGTAAAACAAAGTTTGAAGCTTGTGTTAATCTTTGCTGATTGGTTCATAAATCAAAGGCACATAAGAACATGTTTAATTACGCCAAAAATTTCAACTTTCGTTTTGATATACTTTTGCCAGTATTTAAAGAGAAAATTCAGCAAGAAATTTCACTGGGGCAGAAAGCAGATTTCCGTGCAAGTTGCCATGTCACAGACAATTGCCAACTTCATTCACTATGTAGCGCGAACCCGAATCCTCAAGAGAGAAATTTGCTTTTTAACTATTCCACTCACTCACTCCGATTTCAACTCTTATCCACTTATTCAGTATTAATCCTCAGTGAGAATTCAAACATCAACTGTGAGTCACTGAAATCCACACAAATACAAACAGTTGAGTTTTGTTAAGTCACTCGTAACACACAAACCAAAATTGCAACTCACTCATGAACTATTTTAATTCACAATTTCATTCAAAATTTTATACACATACCTTTGAACTCACTTTCAAGCATCCTATTTTAAAAAACTCTTTTGTACTTAACATATATGAATGTGCATTGTGGTGCAGTGGATATAGACTCGGAATGACAAACCGGGAAGCCGAGTTCAAATTCCAGTTGAATTCCTTGCATCCACTTTCGCACAAATACCCTTGGGAAAGGTATTAATCCATCTCTTCCCTCCAGTTATGAATTAAACAATATAACAGATTGGGTTCTATAGCCTTGGCTGGCAACCAGTCTACTGCAGAAAGCAATGACAACCTACTGTGAGAATCTTCTGCCCAGTCAGTCATGTCTCTTTCTAGACATAATCGGCCAAAGCGTGTATCATGTATGGCACTTGACTTACTGACTTAACATATAATCTCAAGTCCACATTTTGTATATTTTGTGAATATAAATTTTGTATGTTCTTTTGTTACCATTTACCAGGATTTTCTTCATTCATTATTTGTCCGAGTGTTCGTTGTTATTCACCTAAGCTATAAAATTTAAAATTTGGGGAATACTACCTGTCTGTGGAACTCACTCCCATATTCTTGCTTTTCTGACGGCTACAACCTCCAGAAATTTAAATGCAAAGTCAATACTCATCTACTAACCACTGGACTCTAGCTCTCTCCCCACCCCCGTATAACCTTCCCTTTCTCTCCACCTATATATCTGTCATCGCACCTGCATTCTCAGCTTTCTATTGCTCCTTTCTAACTAGTTTGTACTCCTCACTCTTTTCTAATTAATCTTTTTACAGTTATGTAGCCCCCTGCACATCAGTGGCATTTCTGCCTTGCTCGGGGTGAAATGATTAAAAAAAAAAAAAAAAAAAAAAAAAAAATAGGCCATATTCCTTAACAAGCCTATGGTTGGTCAGAAATCCATTGGCAATCCCACCCCACACAACATGATCATCCATTGCTGTAATGAGATCTCTATCATGCCCAAGTTTTAGGCTATTGTGTATGGATTCATCAGTTTTCTTGATACAACACTTCTAGAGGAATGTCAAAGTAGCAAGGATGAGATCACCACATTCTGAGCTCAATAACAATGGCCAGCTGTATCTGCTTAAGATTTAGAAATAATGGTGAGATATATATATATTTTTTTTTTAATCATATCACCCCAAGCAAGGCATTTTACTGCCACAGTTTTATAGGGGATTATATAGGAAGAAAGTTATGAGAAAGAGTGACAGGTTGTAGGGGGTGTTAGGAAGTGGGTAAGAGAAGAATGAGAATACTGATGAGAATGGAGTGAATGAAGAAAGGAGCATAAGAGAGAGGATGCAATTTACTGAGATAAGAGATGACTATTGACTTTACATTTAAATTCTTGGAGATTGTAAGTGTTGGGAAAGCAAGTATGCGGAAGAGAATTCCACAGGCGGGAAGTGTGAGAAAAGAAGTTGTTAGAGTAGAATTTGCGTTTACATTTTATTAGTTTCACAGTAAAAGGGTGAGACCTAATTGCTAATCTTGTGGCTCAAGTAAATTTATATATCGGTGGCACCAGTGAGCTAAGTTCATTGGAGCAGAAGCCGTGAAAGTATTTGTAGAAGAGACACAGGGAAGCCACATTGCACTATATTATATCTATATTATATCTCTGGAAATGGAGGTCAATGTCGGGTGGGATCTCCAGCTAATGTTTCGAATCTTTCTCAGGAAGTTCCATCAAGTCATTTTTCCAATAGAGCAGACAAAATCTAAATCTCCAACTTAGAAGGGTCAGCTCAATCAATACTTGAAACGTTCATAGTTTTAAGGAACATGGATGGTTATAATTCCAGATTTGATCAAATTTGTTGCATGCATACCAAGTCTTTTCCCAAATCTACTATATACAATCCAAAATATTTTAAATCAACCTTCTTGATTGATGAACACTGGCGGATAACCCAATTTATGCCTAAGTTATTAATATATATATATATATATATATATATATATATATATATATATATCAACCAACGATAAAGAAATCCTTATTTGCTATTTTATTTTTATAGAAGGTTTTGCCAACCATGCTAATAAGCAATCTAATAGATAAATGATTATCATGTTTTTGTCAGTTCTCAAGAACAAATAAAATGCATAAATTCACTGTCATATTTAGGTTTTATCGAATTCTAATCATCACTTTTTAAACATTGATGAGAAGCGATGGCTACTAAAATAAAAGTGGCAGCAAGGAAAAACTGTTTTTTGACAGTTTTTTTTCACAGGCACAAAAGTTAAAAATCACCATCAAATGTTTAAAAAGCATAAGTCGAAAGAAAAACAAAGAAAAACGCAAAGATTAATTTTCTAATTCTTTAAGCGTTTTAGAGTATACAAATAATTGTATTTTCATTAATTTTAGAGAGAATATTTTTCCATTTCAGATGATAAAAATATTCACTGATGCCTGCAGTTGATATTTGATTTTGTTGATTTAATTTTCATCATTTAAGCCTTGATTCCGACAAAAGTGACTTCATAACCAATCAACTCAGCTGAATGAAAACAGTTGTTATTTAGAAACTGAAAACAATGAAGAAAAAAAAAAGAAAAAAAAAACTAACTTTGTTTAGAAATCTAATTCTTTCTCTTCATGATGAAATTGTTACTTTACTCCTCAGTTATTTATAACCTAATTTATTAAAGTTTAGTCAGATACCATTGTTTCCCCAATTCCTATGGACATAAGTTACAGCTCTGGCATGACTTAATTACTAGTTTTTAACTGTGTTTATAATACTTCTAGCAGGTGTTGTAAGTGATATCTTTTTTTTCTTTTTAAATGTTGCTTGGTTGATAACAGTTCACATAGAGAAACTACAGAGCTTATATCAGTAAAAGTTGTAATCATATACATCTTGGTAAAAAATAAATGTTTGTTCTCTTACCCTGACGACTTATTAACAATCATTTTTATTATAATAAAGATGAGTATGTGTGCATATATATATATATATATATATATATATATATATATATGGCATGTACGCATCGCTCATTCAGTAATGAATTAGAGCACTCTAGCTATTGGGCATGTATAATGATAATATACATGCTAAAAAGTCTGCCTTCTACTGAGCACCCATAGCCCAGAGGTAGAATCGCTGACGCCAATTCGGTCGGGTTTCAATCCTAGATTAAAAGCAATCGGAGTCTAACCGTACTGATGAGCTATGATACAGCGAAACAGATCTGTCTGCGGATGACTATATATATAAATATATATATATATCCCTCATGTCACACTCATGGAGAAAATGGAAGTGACAATAGCGAGGAAGCATTGGCTCAGTTCATTCTTTTTATTACCAGATATTAAATTTTTCAAACATTTATGAAAGCTCTTGCCACGTGTTTGCTTTTTAACAGTGCCTTTTTTATTTTCCAATTATTAGATCATCAAGTGGTGGCCAATGATTGTCTGCATTCTGTAAAATAACACACTATGAAATCTGCCTTTCTCTGTTGTGTGCTGATAGCTTAGGGGTAAGATCTCTGACTGATGACAAAGTTGAACTTTGATCCCAGCTTGAAGCAACAGGTTAATCTAGCTGCGGTGATGAGCTGTGATACAGTGAAACAGGCCTGTATGTGTATGATTATTAAATATGTGTTCCCATCATTTTAAATGGCATATTGATATCAATATTTTGCTGTCATTTTTGATGGCACAGACCCCTTTGTACAACTGTTGGATCTTTGAAGCTAATTTTGGCATAATCTGGGTACAAACTTTTCTTTTGAAATGAAATATTGAGAATTGGTGAAGAAGCTAAATTAAAAGGCCATTGAATAGTGATGAGCCTGATTTTCCTCGAGTGCTTCTATATCATAGCCTTGTACCATAGAAAAAGTATGTAAATAACAATGCCCTGATCACAAAACAATGAATACTGTTTTGTAAATTCAGTTTAGAGCATCAAACAATTGGTTAACAAATGGTTGAGGCAGCTCATTCCCTATCATTTGCATGATCAGATGTTTTCATAGAGTAACTGTGTAGCTAAGCACCTGAACAGCTCTGTATTTATTAATCTAAATCTAAACTTATTTATAAATGGAACTTGGTGTGTGTGTGTCCATTACCTATAGACTCTGAAACGGCTGAACTGATTTTCTTGAAAATTTACACAGTTGTACTATAAGCGTCTGCAAGTGTTCTTAGCTAGGGTTTGTGTCGAGGAACCCTCAATAAATATCGAAAATTGATAATCGAAAAAATCAGGTTATAGCAGGAGTGGCCCGATTTTAATCGAATTTGATACACTCATAGACAAAGACATAAGAAACAATATTCAGAAGTTTCAAGGTTGCAGTTCTTACAATAGTGCAGAAAATCGATTATATATATATATATATATATATATATATATATATAAAAAGGCAAGATGTTTGTGTGTGTGTGTGTGTGAGTTTATCTGCCTGTATGTATGTATTTTTTCAGCCATTTTATTTTAGTTTTTGCTTCGGGTTTAGCTCTAAGTAGGTATAATTGTAGTTTTTAGTCTCAGCCAAGATACTATTTATTCAGAGAACTTATTTAGCCTTCAAAATTCAGTTTACGATGAAAACTTATTTGATATCGATACCAGGAAATTAAAATTTGACTTACATCCATCCATTTTACTTTCTGTCTATGGTTTCGCTTTAACTGGAAACAACTATTGCTTTTTAGTCTTTTGTGCCAATGTCCAACGAGTCTGAGTTTCAGGACCATGAAAATTTACACAGTTGTACTATAAGCATCTGTGAGTGTTCTTAGCTAGGTTTTGTGTTGAGGTACCCCCAATAAATATCAAAAATCGATAATTGAAAAAAATCAGGTTATAGAAAGAGTGGTCCGATTATAATCAAATTTGATACACTCATAGACAAAGACATAAGAAATGATATTCAGAAGTTTCAAGGTTGCAGTTCTTTCAATAGTGCAGAAAATCGATAATATATATATATATATATATATATATATATATGATATTGATACCAGGAAATCAAAATTTCACTTATATCCATTCATTTTTCTTTCAGTCTAGGGTTTTGCTTTAACTGGAAACAACTATTACTTTTTAGTCTTTCATGCCAACATCCAAAATGTCTGAGCTCCAAGACCATGGATTAGTTTTAAAGCTTTCATTACACCCGAGCAACGCCGGGTTATACTGCTAGTGTAAAATAGAGCTGGCAGCACCTATCCTTCTCAAAGTCAGCAGGTTCCCCTTGATCATGGACACATGACCATTGATTTCACTAAGAAAAACTGTCAATCTGTTAACTTCAGTTTAGAAAACTTTCTGTTTGGCAATGTCATATCATCACCCTTGATATAATATCAGTTGTTCAGTCCCATGGAGAGATTTAGCCTGTAGCCAATCAAAACCCACCATAGTTACACACTCTCCACTGAACTTCTCACTGGTAAGAATCTTAGAACCACTACACATGCAAGCAATTGTCAGAATTAGTTCTGCCACGAAAGAGATTTTTTTCATGTTCAAATCCCAGTCAGGTTTATTATATTCACTTATATGCAAATAACAATAAAAAAGGAATGAATCCCTCTTCTCTCCCAGCTATGGATTAAATAAAAAAATAATTCTTCTCAAAAAAAATTATACAATATTCCCTCACAAAAAAAATAATATAAAATAAAAATTATTCTTACAATTCAAAATATATTTTGGTTTTAAAAAAAACAAAATCAATATATTGGGCTGACTGTTACCAAAAATTAGCCCAGTCTACTTTGCTATTTAACCCATAGCTGGATAGAGAAGAGATGGGTTTACATCTTTCTCATAAGTAAATGTACAAAAATGAATGCAACAGCATTAGCTAAAACTTGAACTGACGACCACTATGTTACATATACATCTTTTGATATGTAATGCCAAGTAGTGTTTTACTAACATATCTAAATGTTGTTTTAGTTTCTAACTATACAGGGATATCTTGTTGGATAATTTGTAGCTAACCTCAGAGTTCTAATCATTGTAGTGATGAGAAACTAGTAAAAGCACATAACTTTAGTTTAAGGTACACTGGAATAGTGGAAGTTGCATTAAAAAGCTAAGCAAAGTATTAACAAGAAAATTTCATAAGAAACCAAGAAAAGAATACTGAAAATTTATATTACATAAGTTCACCAATATGGTAATGAATGCTGGACAATCTCCTCACAGATGAAAAAGAAACTTGAAGTAACAGAAATATTGTTCTGCAGAAGGATGCTGAAAATACCGTGGACTGAACATTTGAGCAATGATGAAGTTTTAGAGACAATGGAAACAGAAAAACACTTATCAAAAAGAGATAAGTCAAAATGACTATGGTACATAATGAGAAAAGAGGGCTTAGAAAATTTGCTACTCACAGGACATAGTGAAGGCAAGAAGGATAGAGAAATGTATCAAATAACTTACCTAATGAGCTTGTGTAAATGGTCAGCAGAACAGGGATTAAATGAGATAGTGAAATGACAAATATTACTAAGAGCTAGAAAGGATAAGAAATTGTGAAGAGCCATGATCAAGGTCATAATCATTTTCCAACCACCATGTGGTTGCTTCCCTGTGCCTTTTCTATTAATACTTTCATGGTAATTGTTCAGATGAGCTCTTTGCTATAGTACTTATAAATTTAAGCACAGTACTAGACTGGCATAGAGATCTCATCAATTTACAGTTGAGATGGCTAGATGTAACCATAAGTTCTATGCTAACAGTTTTTCTTGCACTTCTTGCTCTTGTAGAGCTCCCTTCCAGCTCCGTGCTTTCCAACCAACTTAATCTGCAGAAATTCAAATGCAATGTCAATCACTATCTACTGTTCTAATTACTCTTTTCTCTTTCCACTCCTCAATGAGGTTTCTCTTCCTAATTCTTCCCCCGCTCAGTAATGTCTGTGTGTCTTAGTGGCTTTATTGCCTTGCATAGGCTGAAACCAATTAAATACCAAAACAAAACAACACATAGCAAAAGAATATAACTTGAAATATTTTATTCTCTTTAGCACTGCTTTGTTTTCTTAGGAATAGGGTAAACTAGCAGCATAGCCTGGTGTTGCTTAGGTGTAATGAAAGCTTTAAAACTAATCCATGGTCCTGGAGCTCAGACTCTTTGGATGTTGGCACAAAAGACTAAAAAGCAATAGTTGTTTCCAGTTAAAGCAAAACACTAGACTGAAAGAAAAATGAATGGATGTAAGTCAAATTTTGATTTCCTGGTATCGATATCAAATAAGTTTTTTTCATCATAAACTGAATTTTGAAGGCTAAATAAGTCCTCTGAGTAAATGGTATCTTGGCTGAGACTAAAAACTACAATTATACCTACTTAGAACCAAACCAGAAGTAAAAACTAAAATAACAGGGCTGAAAAAATACAAACATACAGGTAGATAAACACACACATACACAAACATCTTGCCTTATATATATATATATATATATATATATATATATATATTATTGATTTTCTTCACTATTGTATGAACTGCAACCTTAAAACTTCTGAATACTGTTTCTTATGTCTTTGTCTATGAGTGTATCAAATTTGATTAAAATCGGACCACTCCTTCTATAACCCGATTTTTTCGATTATCGATATTTATCGGGGGTACCTTGACACAAAACCTAGCTAAGAACACTCGCAGACTCTTATAGTACAACTGTGTAAATTTTCAAGAAAATCGGTTCAGCTGTTTCGGAGTCTATAGGTAACGGACACACACACAAAGTTCCATTTATAAATAAGTTTAGATTAAATCTAATCCCCTCCACACTTTGCTGACATATTTTCGTGTCTGCATGAAAATGAACTGAGATGCCAAGCATTCCATCTGCTCAAGAGTGAATAAAAAAAAAAAGCAGGTAAGCTTCATAAGCAGTGAACTTCTCATATCTCATGATGATGTCGAAATTGTTTATGATGAAGCCTATCCCTGAGAGAGTGACCTGGAGAAAGGTGTGTACAGACAGTGGTAACGACAGCAGTTATATTAATGGCAATCATGAGGTGAGACCAAAGAATCAAATCATCGGGGGTGGGGGAATAAATTTAGCAGTTCTGAATTGGTACAATCTCCTCAAAATATCCAGGAATAACATTAACAAGTTGTTAGATCTCAAGGTATGACAAATTCAAAATATATGTTTTAATAATTATGTGTGTAGATTATGAGAAAGTAGAAAATTTGGCGGACCTGAAGGAAACTACCATCACCTTTAAATTTGTTGTTTTTTTATTTTTACTTTCTTCAGCACAGTCTTATCAGTTATTACATAAATTTTCTGATTATCAAAAAAAACTTTAAAAAATTTTAATATTTAAACAATTTTAGTGGGGGCTCACTTTCTCATACAACGTTATAGTAAATCGATCCTCCATTTTGGAACCACTTGCTTTGGGTCACTTTGTTTTGTTTTTTTTGGGACGAGTTGCTGCTCGTTTTTTTCTTTTTCAAGTGTTTTTTTTAGTTCTTATGATGGCATCTTCCTCGGAAACTCCAAGAGGCTCATCCCTTGTTCCCTGTTTAGGATGTGGTTTCCGGCTTTTCTCTTTTCCAATCTTCTCACTTTGGTTTCATTTTTTTTTTTCTTTTTTTCAATTGGAGTAGATAGATCTATCTATCGCCCGGTTCACACTCCACCCACATCTATTGAACAGGTTAAGAGGCTCATCTCTTGTTCCCTGTTTAAAATGTGGTTTCCGGCTTTCTCTTTTTCAATCTTTTCACTCTTACGTAGCCCCCTGCACCACATCAGTGGCGTTACCGCCTTGCTCGGGGTGATACAATTAAAAAAAAAAGAATGGCTTTATTCAAAAAATTTTGCAAAGGATTTAGTAGTTGAATGTGCGCAAGCAAAAAAGTTAATTGCACTGGATTGATTTAAGATTGTATGAAAAACAGACCCCCCACCCCCCCCCCAAAATTGTTTAAATATTGAAATTTTTACAAATTTTTTTGTCAATCTGAAAGTTTAGGGTTAAATCGATAAGATTGCACTGAAAAAAAGTAAAAAAAATTTTAAAAAGTGGTCATAGTCTCCTTCAGGTCCACTGAAAATTTATTAACAATGCATTTCACTGATTGACTTTCTCAGGTTAGAATAGAAAACACTGAGAAAAAATGCCTTGGGATCTCCAAGGATAAGTCAAAACTAAAAATCAAATTAAATTACATTACCTTCATCACCTCCAATGTTCAGACTCAAGTGTGCTTACCTGTTTGATTCATCAATATTAGTGCCTTTAGGGTTATCATTTATGGTGTCCACTTATGCTCAAAGATTCAAACGCATTTTTACACTAAAATGTGTTAAATTTTTGTTTTGGACACTATTATACATACTCCAAACATACATTTGCATGTGTATTTTACGTGCAAACAGTTGCAAAAATAAACCCAATTGCAACAAGTATATGTCATGTCTACCAGCTTTGTGCTGTAGATTTTAAAAAGTTGCTCAAGCAATATCTGTTCACAAAACTAAATTTTATAATATCATGTAATGGACATACTTGACAAGGTAAAAGTCATCATGTGTGTGTGTGTGTGTGTGTATATATATATATATATATAATTTTTTTTTTCTAAACATATACTGTTAAATATAAGAGACAGTGAATGTCTTATATTTAATCATGGGCTGTTCTAAACATATTCTGGCTTTAATTTCAGGTGAAAATAAAGACAAAAATTCTCCAACATTTGGATATTTTTCTATCAAGTTGGTTCTAAGCTTTTGGCTTACATGATCCATCTTCAAAGATGTTACAGGGACCTTAACATAAAAACATCCACCATCAAAGATTTTATCTTGTGTTGACATAAAACTTTGCTAAGCAATGACAACAGTCACCAAATAGCAAACGCAGCTTGTAAATTTGAGAACCCGAAATGTTAACAGAACCATATATTTAAATGCAATGTAATGTGTTATGACCAGATTTAAATGTGATTTTATCAAGTGTGGGTTGTTTTAATTTAATGTAGATGGTCTCCATACATACACACACAAACACAACACAAAAAAGAAAACATGGACAAATGACTTCACTAGTTTTTGCTGTTTTATTCAGATTGTTTTCATAAGATTATTCTTGTCCTTATTCAGGGCAATTTTTTTTCTCCACTTTTGGAAAGCCAAAGAAATGGTTAGTCAAATTCCCATGGTATGGCAAAAAGAAAGAAAGTAAAAATACAAATGAAGATTTTATTTTGTTGCTGGCATCATATCATCCATGACCTATATTTGTCAAAGGACATTTCTTTTGTATTCAGTAAAATAGGAGATTTACTGAAGACAACATATCAAAGATTCATTCAAATAAAAGAATCAGTCAGTCAGTTAAGTGCTATATGTGATACGTACTTGGGTGATCATGTCTCTTGAGACATAACTGACTAGACAGAAGATTTTTCTGCTTGTTTGTTTGTTTTTGAGGCTTAACGACCTATCAATCCTTATGGGATCATTTAAGGTCATAACCAATGATTTTGGGTAAGGTTATTTTATTTTTACAACATTTTTCTTTCCACGATTCATTGGGATTTGTTTTTAAGAGCAGGGTCCCCAAGTCCTACCCTTCTTATTTAACCCATAACTGGAGGGAATGAATGGATTAATACCTTTCCCAAGGGCACCAGTGCTTAAGTGAATGCAGGGTATTCAACTGGAATTTGAACTCGGCTCACTGATTTCTCTTTCCGAGCCGATATCCACTGCACCACAACGTATATCCGTCACTATATGCTTACAGCACCTGGTAATCCCAAGCGGTCACCCATCTAAGTACTGACCAGGCTCAATGGATTTTTCTGCAGTAGACTGGTTGCCAACCAAGGTTATAGAATCAAAACTATCCTGCTATTTAACCCATAGAGGGAAGAGATGGATTTACACACAAGTGAATACAACAAATTCAACTGAAATTCAAACTTGATGCTACCAATTTCCCAATATCCATTACATCATAACGTACATCCAAATACATGTTAAAAAAAAAAAAAAAAAAAAAAAAATAGGAAAAAGGTACATAGGCTCTATTTCTTGTCTTAAAAGAAAAGTTTATTTCTGCATAAACAATTGTTTATCAAATCAAACATGGAATCTTTTCAAGTGTTAAATAATAATAAATTTTCTATCTATATTTCAGAGATGAGATGACTATTTACACTACTTACATCATTTGAACTGTTGTACCCTTCTTCTTTATTGTCATATGACATTTTGGCCATTGTACACTCTGGCCTTATTCAGGTGGAATATATCTGAATTTCGAACCAAACCCTTTATTTAATCCATAGTGATATATCGTTCTAATTCTGTGCTATGCCTTTTTGGATTTCAGTTTCAGTTACTAAATGGAATTAACACAGCTAAGTTTTTTTTTTTTCTCTCTGCTGTGGCCAGGTACTGAACTCACAACCCCAAGGGCATGGCCCAGTGAATAAAAACGTTGGTTGAGTAATCTAAAAAGTGACTTTAACAAAAACGTTGTGAGTTCAATACCCGGCCATAACAGAAGGAACAAAACTTGAAGAGTTGAGTTACTAAAATGTAATAACTGATACTGAAATATCCAAAAAAGGCATGGCACTTGGAATTAGAACAATCTACCCTTGGACTACATGGGTTTGATTCAAAATACCAATATATATCACCTGAAGAAGGCCAGAGTGTACAATGGCTGAAACATTTGAATATGGTAATAAAGATTAGGACAACAGTCCCAAAAATGTAAATAGTATAAATTGATAAATCTATATTCATGGGACTATTTATGAACTGCAAATCCAAATATTTTTTTATATGTTTATTTTATTCATTTAAATTAGTATCATTATCATTTTTGTTTTAGTCCCATATTAATTGCTGCCTTATCTAGTCTTCATTCAAAACACTGATATTCTAGAAACGGAATAAACCTTTCATTTGTGAACAATTAATGAATTCTTTCCAAATTCAACTGCACAGAAATTAGCTTCTTTCTATTTTCAAGATATATGAATTGTACAATAAAAACTTACAAGTTAATAAGTAAATATAAATTAGAATCATAATTGTAGCATTAACCTATGTTTCTTGCTTCCATTTATAAACTGTCCAAATAGAAGTCGGATATATACAAGAAAAGAGTAAATCTCTTTTCTTGTATATATCCGACTTCTATCTTAAGTAAAATAAAAGCAGAGTTTGAATATTACTGGGTGTGTTAAATATTTCTTCAGAATGTCTACAGAGAATATATTATCAAAAAGATGATATTAATTGAAAATGATCCATGAAATAAAGAAAAAAAGAAAGAAAAAAAAGACACATATCTATCTCTCTCTCTCTATATATATATATATATGAGTTAGAGAGAGAACAAGTGTTAAAAAAAAAAAAAAGAAAAAAGATCACTAAATTTTGAACACTCATCCATTAAAATCAAGTTTTTCTCAACTGATTAACTGCTTAAATTTAGCCTTCAACAATCCATTACCAAAATCTTGTTCTCATCCATGCATAAGTCTGTTACAAGAAAATTAATTGAGCATAAAAATTACTAGTGAGATAACTAAATTGACAAATACTGCCTGAAAACAGAAAATCAAGTATATAATGTAAACAAAACATAAGAAAAAAAAATAGCTACCTGGATACAAAGAAATCAGCCAACTTGTCTAGTTGGTCACGACCACAATGTAGAGTTTGATACGTACTAGGTGCCACATACTTGCTGCTTTGTACCAGAAGAAATAAAAGTAAATACAGGAAATAAAAACCCCAAATTACTTCTAGTTAATAGGAAGATCATGAAAGATTTAATTTGAAATCTGATCTGTAACATTATAAGAGATGCAGGCAGCAGAAAAGTTATTTAAAGAAATCCAGTAGAATCAATAAGCTGAACTTTCATTCCCTTTACACTCAGGGAAGGCATGACTACTTTAACCATGAGCAAAATAGTAGGGAAAACTGTATTTTTAGCTTTGGTAGGACAGTCTGGGAGAAAGGCAACTCTGAATTTAAAATCATGAAGAAGGCAACATGGAAACTAATCCACAAACTATCTAAAGAATAATCATGTCAATGAAGAGATGGCTCATCGTGGGTATGACAAACTACATTTGGCAGCAAGGCCTCTAATTGGGAGATTGGAGGTTATGAGGATTGTGAAACTAACTCTTAAATCAGTGCAACACTAAAAACGTGTAAAAATGCATTTTTACAGTAAAATTACAAATAACACATTTTATGATCTAAAAAAATCTTTACTTGAAAACTATAAAATTATATAAAAGTTTATTTAGATTTTGATATTAATAACCCATGCAGTTTGATATGCAGTCAACCAAAATCAAAGAACCAACATAAAACAACTCTTTCGTGACATTAGTCCAGATAATATCTTACAATTTCTTAAATCAAACTGTATTCCAAAATATAACTTCTAAAATATAATTTCAAAACTACAACATAAAACCGCTTCTAGTAATTAAGTCTACACTAACATGTCCACAAAAGCTGAGTTTTATCTACCATGTATGCAATTATGAAAGCAGAATAACATTATTATTTTAAAAACTCCAAGTAAATAAAATGTTGGCATTAAATGACCCATAAGGAGTTGATATGCCATTAAATAAAAACAGAGATGGCAGATATTGAGAAAAAAAGGAATCTGTAGACTTATGATCACTTCATAAGGATATGGCGATAAAAAGTGTTTTATATTAAAAATAAAAAAACATATCCATACAACAGGAAAATAAATAAAAAGGAATATTGTAGTTAATATTGGTTGATAATTTATATAGTAACTGCAGGGCCATGGCTGCTGTATCATTGCAAAGTAGATACAGAACACAAAGTAATTTTGATATGTTGATATTTTTTTAAACTGTAGTTTTTAGACTGTTTATGAAATACAACTATAAATATTTGAGGGTGCATTTTTAATCACACTTAAAATACTTAGGATGCATTTCAACTTAAAAATATTGTATATTCAAGAAAGTAGAAAGGAAGAACAATGAAAATAGTCAAGTGTCATAAGTGATACACACAATCATGTTTCAAAATAGACATGACTGACTGGGCAGAAAATTATCCTGCAGTAGGTTGCCATTACTTTCTGTGGTAGACTGGTTGCTAGCCAAAGCTATAGAACCCAATCTGTCTTGTTATTTAACCAATAATTGGAGGGAAGAGAGATTAATACTTTTCCCAAGGGTATTTGTGTGTAAGTGAATGCAATGAATTCAACTGGAATTTGAACTCAGCTCCCCGATTGCTCATTCTGAGCCAATATCCACTGCACCACAATGCACATAACATAACTAAACAGACCACAGTTTTACTCCCATTGACATCAGATGTTTCGAAGTGTGTAGCGTCTTGCTGTACGTGACAAAATTAGGGAGAAAATAATTTACTGAAATTCAGTTCCTTACCTTCTGATCATGACATGTTTACCAAATGGAAGAGAGAAAGAGCTTATTATTATCACAAGTGGGCCTGTGCCATCAAAAATGACAGCAACATATATACTGACGTACCTACTATTGAGTATCTTACATTAAGACATAAAAAAATAATTAATTCAAAGAACATGAGGGATATATATATATATATATATATATTCTTCCCTACTCAATCACATAATTATTGCAAATAAAAAAATAAAATAAAAAAAATAAGTAAATAAAAAATAAAATAAGTAGCTAAAGAGCAAACACGCAGCAAGAGGTTTAATAACTGATGATAAAGAGAATGAACTGAGCCAATGCTGCCTTGCCATGAGTGAGACTATATATGTCTCACTAATACACCAGTCTTTATTATAATAGAAAGGATTATTTGGCACTGTTTTATGCTAATTCATCACATGACTACATATGTAAAGAGAATTTTGCCATCCTGGTTATATTTATCCATGTGTATATTATACATAATGCATGAAGATTTATTCTTAATTTCAAGGTACTTCACAGAAAATATTGTTCCCTGTGAAAAAAAAGCTTTTCTATCTTTTTTGTCTTCACACTAATGAAGACATTTCAAAACAAAGTAAAACTGGCTTCAGCAAATAGTTGTGAAAATTATTTTCAAAGTGTTTTTAAGTACAGAGGTTGCTTACTGAATGGATATTATGTAGGATTATAATTTTTAATAATTCTTATTTAAAATAAGAGAGGGTTCTGAAAACTTTTACACACACCTAATTCATTTTTTTTTTTTTTCATCACAACAAAACCATTAAAGAGACAGGAAAAACAACCTTGGGGAAATTTATTTGCTTAAAACCTTCTCCTTACATTTGGAATATAGAAGAAATGAGGACGATTCAACACCATGGAAATAGAATGGTAGGTCTTAGCTGTAAAGAACTGAACTGGTGGAACTAAAGTTTATTTGAAAGTTTGCCACAGAAATGGTAAACAAATATCAAAATTTTTATGGAAATAGCATTTGAGTAGCAATGGGTTTACAGAATTGCATTTCAAGAAAAGAAACTGTTAATGCATAATAGTACTTTATTTCATTTAACTCCAACCCTCACAATTATTTAAAAAAAATAAAATAAAAATCAGAGTTATTCATAATTTGTATATATGAATGACATTTGAGGTACTTATAAGGAATTGTTTACAATTTACAAAAAAAATTTTTTAAATTTAAAAAAGTTAAGAAAAAAAATTCTGTTTTTGGCCTGTTTATCAGAGCGAGTGCAAATGCTGACTCTGTATATAGAAATAGCACACTCGAGTTGCCTAAATTTGTTGGGATTGTAGAGGTAAACCCAACCAGAGTGCAATAGAAAGGCCTCACCTTGAGAGAATTTGGTGTGAATTTTAGTTAATATAAATCTTTTATTTTGGGGTGAATTAACAAAAAAGATACACTTAACCCATAAAAAATACAGAAAATTTTATAATTTACCCTAAAAATAAGCAGCTTTTTGCAGTTGAAATGTACAATACATTTATCTAGGTGGTGAGGAGCGTACCACCATCCCTAAGCACCCCTATCTCACAGGCAATGTTCAAAAATTCATCATTTTCTTTGAAGTCACTTCCAATCATTATCGACAGTCACAGTCAAGGGACAATTTAAATTTAGCACTTGTACATGCATGCAGTGTATTGAAAGTTCACAAGAATATACTAGTCATCCTAATTCCACCCCCACATCTTCCTGTAGTTTCAGACTTGACCTGTATAGACAGATAAATGCATCCTCTGCTCATTTTAAGCCACCCCATGTCCAAGATGTTAGTGACCATGTTTGGTCATGGATGCATCCGGCATTAAAAATTGCAAGCTAATAGGAGGAAATGAAAAATAGGTTAGACATATTTACAGTGGGATTTGGTCTTGAGAATTGACTTCTGACATTACCATCACCAAGCAGAAATGCCAACGGCACATTACTGTTACTGTTCACAATATAATCTATATATAATCATATCAGAAACAGCTGCTTGTCCACCCTTATCCTGAAACAAAACTCTCCTAAAACAGCCGTTTCACAAAGATCTCTTTGTATGAAGAGAAATATGTTATTTAAAAAACTGTAATCATAATATAATCAATAAACAAAAAAATATACAACAGTTAGCCCCCTTATTCAACCTCCACTGGATGATTTTAATTCCATAGTCTTGAAACAGAATTTAACCAAACTTTGCAGATGTGCCCATGAATTGGCAATATGATACTAACCAAAATAATCGGACTAATGACTTTCCAATTTTAAAAAATAAGGTCACTAACATCTTAGACATCATTCACTGATTTGAAACATTTTGAAGAAGAAAAAACAAAGACTCAATAACCGTTTACCAGAAACACAGTTGAAGAGGTAGGCACAGAACCGTTGACTAAAGCCTAATTGACTAAAATAGGGATGCAATCTGACAGTATTTTGGTAAATACACTTCAGATCTCATTGAACAATCATATCACTATAATTATCGTTATTACTACTTTGAGTCAGTCAGTTAAGTGCCATACGTGACACACAATTAGGCGATCATGTCTCTTGAGACATAACTGACCAGGTAATATTTTTCTGCAGTAGGTTGCCATTTCTTTCTGCAGTAGACTAGTTGCCAACCAAGGCTATAGAACCCAATTTGTCCTACTATTCAACCCATAGCTGGAAGGAGAAAAGATGGATTCATACCTTTCCCAATGCTATTTGCACATAAGTGAATGCAACGAATTCAACTGAAAATCGAACTCGTGAACTCGTCTCTCATTCTGGGCCAATATCCATGACACCACAACGAACAGCCTTTACTTTTTTATTATTACTTTTTATGCGTTATTTTAGTGGACACTTCGTATCTGAAATATAAACCCCGTTTGAACACTCAAAAATGTGTAATACGTCTATCGGTCAGCGCATTCGAAAAATCTTAGAAAATATGTTCCTCCGTAAAAGCAATAAAAAGCTATAAATTCTTAAGAAATTGCTGCCGTTAATCGTAATAAGGGATAATTTCTTATTGAAGGCGGATATAGGACAATAATAATCGAGATTATCTTATTTTAATTATTAGTTTTTCTTCTCAGATTTTCTTTGAATTCATTCATATAGCCTTTGACAACGTAACCATCTGCACTCCACTGTACGTGTATTTACCAATTCAATTCAGTCGACTGTTATATTCAAGTAGCTGTCTTTCTCCAGAACAATGTTCCCGATTTTAAACGGTAAGCTGAATTTTCTAAAACCATAAATTTTTCCCGAATTCTAAGGAAACATCCTTTTTTTTTAGTCAGTCTCTTTGGATCATAAATATTTTTGCGATCCGTTGTTGAGTACAGAAACGATTCTACGGAATTCTGTATTTCAGGTAAATACAAATCTGGAAAAGGTAGTTGGGGGTTCGATAAAATCGAAATTCTTCCCGTTTTTGTTTGACGAACATAAACAGCTTTGATGGTCTCACAAAAAACTGGAGGAGAGTGCAAAATTGTCTACGTTTTACGCTCATTCAATGACATTATAAATTATCGACCTAAACATTATGATATAGCTTCAAAAGGTAAACCAAGTAAAACAATACTAATGGCAACGAAATACAGGGAAAAAGAAAAGTATGAAAAGATATTTTCGTGAACGAAAGCATAAAGAATTCTACCGGGACTCGAACTCACTTCGCTGATTTCTCTTTCCGAGTTACTAACCGTTACAATAAGCATATTTTAAGGTTTAACGCACACCAAATTCTGACAAGATGTAGCAAATAGTTTCTGAAGGACCTTCCTTCTCCCATTCTCTACAAAAGTAAAAGGGATTGTATTAATCCTTGGTATCTGAAGTGCTTCAAAAGGGAAATATTGTTGAAGCGGGATTATCTTTAGTCCCCTGGTTCTATGTACGCATAGGACTTCCACTTTGAACCAAACTTTGTGCCATATTCTATTCAAGTGGATGTATTGTACAGATTAAATACTGAATACCAAAATTTATCAAATAAAATCTCGGTGACCTCTTCGAGCTGAAAGGTCGCCTATTTATCTCAATCTGTTCAAAATCCTTTTATGTAAAAACTATCATTCACATCCTTAGCCTGGTTTGGTTATTTTTTTGCTCACTTCGCAAGAATAAAACTTTTCTTCCTATGAAAAGGATTATTTTTTTACCTGTTCAGTATTTACTGTTGCCATTTAAATTCATGTGCCTGAATGCCAAACAGAATTTTACTGATGTTTATTGGTAAATTGTCCGTTAATTTTCTCCTGCATATTACTTTTGGTTCCTTTGAAATAAAATGACTGGTCAAATCTGACCGTTCTATATGAAAATGATTAATAATACGATATGAAAATTTTAGGGTTCAGGTGAATTATTCCTTTTCATAACAAAAGTAAACTTTGTTAACAAAAAAAAAAAATGTCAAATCGTGAAGACAGTCAAGGAAGAATTAAATGGAAAAAAATAGCAGGCGCGAAAATGTTTGATCAAAGAAATTTACCATAATCATCAGATCCCTAGGAACAAAAAACAAACTTGGACATCTAAACTTATTTATAAATGGAACTGTGTGTGTGTGTGTGTCCGTTACCTATAAACTCTGAAACGGCTGAACCGATTTTCTTGAAAATTTACACAGTTGTACTATAAGCGTCTGCGAGTGTTCTTAACTAGGTTTTAAGGTACCCCCGATAAATATCGAAAATCGAAAAAAAATCGGGTTATAGAAGGAGTGGTCCGATTTTAATCGAATTTGATACACTCATAGACAAAGACATAAGAAACAGTATTCAGAAGTTTCAAGGTTGCAGTTCTTACAATAGTGCAGAAAATCGATAATATATATATATATATATATAAAAGGCAAGATGTTTGTGTGTGTGTGTTTGTTTATCTTTCTGTATGTCCTTTATACAAATCCACAATTTTTATCCGATTCTCACCAAACTTCACACAAATATTCTTTAGGATGAGTCTGAGCTCCAGGACCTTGGATTAGTTTTAAAGCTTTCATTACACCCGAGCAACGCCGGGCTATACTGCTAGTAGATTGTATAAAAGAATCTATTTTATTAAAAAATTACTAGTGAAGCAAAAACAAAAAAAAGAAATCAGTAATGATTTGAGAAGACTTGTTATTCTTGTTTTCCTTGTGATAATACACCAGAGTTATCTGGAAACAATAATTATCATCAGTACATTTAATTATTCTATAAACAGTTGAAATTTATAACCCCCATAAAAAATTATTATGCAGCAGTTATTTCGATTAACTGCTTTACTTAGAATGATTACGTCGCTATTGCCATTTTAGATGGCAATAACGTATGTGACAGGAAGCTATTAAAAATAAAAAAAGAAGGGCACTTGATTTTTTACGCTTTGGTTTAAATATTGCACTGACTATTGTTTGCGTTATATGGCAATAATTGTAAATAAAAAGATCCAGAATAAGTAATCGTCTTAAATTATGAATATCGGCGTCATTTAATATTAAACGTGGCATTTGAGACCTTATGACGCATCGATACCTGCTATAAAGATCAAGTCATACGAGTGCTAATCAATTAGAATTAATGCAAAATAAAGTTACATTCTTTTTCAAGACTGAAACTTATAAAAATATCTGATTCATAGCATATGGGGCAACATCGTTTGAACTGGTTTTTACTCATGCGTATGGAAAGTTACATCGTATTCCTGAAAACCAAGAATAAACCAATTCTCTGAAAAATTGCAGCAAATGCTTGTTATAATAAGTTTTTAGTAATTTAATACAGTGCCATCTAATCTATGTGGCTTACTGAGTATTGTGTTTTTAAATCCTGAGATGAGGTAGTATTTACAGTATTTACTAGAGAAAACCATTAACATCAAAAATTGCAACTCTGATAAAGAGTTACTGGCCATTAGGTTCATAAGTCCCAAAAATTCAGTTGAGGACACATGACCCAGTGGATATAGATGTTGGTTAGTTGATTTTTAGAGTTGTGAGTTCAATACCAGGCTACAGCAGTGGTGAACTAGTAACTTGCTGGGTTAGAGGGAGATAACTCATGACTTACAATCTAGGCTTTACGCAATGTTACAATAGTGATTGTAATAAAGGGTTCGTTCGAAATTCCTAGCACCTGAAGAAATCCGGAGCGTGCAACGACCGAAACGTCGTACAAATGGTAACAAAGATGAGGAAAATTGTCCGAATAATGTAAGTACTACCTCATCTCAAAAATATAGACAAATACTCCTCGTGCATTGCTCAAATGTTTATCATGTTGATTAGTTGCTGCTGTGTGTACGGCATAATGTTTTAACACCAGTTTTGTTGAAGTGCCAACAAATACGTTTACTTTTTATTCTTGCGAGTGGTTGTCGTAGGGGCCCTAGTGATGTTAAAACGGCGCTGATATTTTGTTACCAATGTTCACTTATAACAACAACAACAACAGAAAAAACAGTAAAGTTTAGTTAATGACTCAACTGACTTCTATTACCAATTTAACCAAATTTTCTTCCAAGATTTTAAGAGTGAAAACGTTTTAACAGAATTATTTTTTATTTTTATTTTTTTTTATCATTTCACCTCAAGCAAAGCATTCCATTGCCACTATTGCGCATGGGGCTACATAGGGGAAGGTAAAGAGGAGGAGTGGTTAGGTGTAGTAAATATCAGAAGGAAGGTGATAGATGGGTAAGGATACCGAGGATGAGGATTGGGCAGATGGGAAGAGTGTTTGAAAGAATGGGAGCGAGTTAGTGTGTTAGGAGGTGTATATTGACCTTACATTTAAACTCCTTGAGATTGTAGCCGTCGGGGAAGCAATCATGTAGAAGGGAATTCCACAGTCGGGAAGTGCGAGAAAAGAAACTGTTGGAGTAGAAGTTGCGGTTGCATTTTATCGGTTTCACTGTAAAAGGGTGGGATCTAATTGCTAATCTAGTTTCTCGTGCAAATTCGTATCTAGGGGGGCAGCAGTGATCCAAGTTCATTGGAGCAGAATCATACAGTTTTAAGATTTAAGATATTTGTGTAGCATGAGGTGATAGCACAGATCACAGAAAGCGTTTCTTTTTTCAGAAGGCTCAGATTTTTAAAGCGTTTTGTGAGTTAGTAATGGGAATTCTGTGATGAGCTTGAAGTTTCAAGAGGCATCTGGATAACCGTGATTATATGCTGAGAAAACTGTCTTGGTTCAAATAAACATTCAAAGTTTGAAAACATTAAACTCAAGGTTTCTCGTTAATCACATATTTCTTAACAATTAAAAAAAACAAATTGGACATTTTATCGCCTTTTACAAAGAATCATTTTCTGCAACTTACTCTATAATACACTAAGAGTAGGGTCAAAGATACAAATTGATGTATAGCAGAGGAAACCGGGAAATTTGTAGGTAACAGCACAGGTGACAAATATTCATACAGTTGTCGCCAAAAAACTCACATAAAAGAAAACATGAGTGGCAAGTCGATTTATTATATATATATATATATATATAATACAATAACAAGATGTTGAGAAATTTGCTTCTGCTGAGTCTGTTGTATATCAATAAACAACAAACACGCATATATATAAAAATGAGTTATATTTTTATTGATGACGATGAACCGTGTAGCCTAGGGTACAGAGAGTTGAGGGAGCGCTCTTCTAAGGGTTGACGGGAGTGTCTCTCTCTTCACCGGCCGATCTCTGTCGGTGCTACTCTGGTCTGGTCTGTCCGGAGTGTCTGGTGAATTCGTGCGCCGAGTTCTTTTTATAATCTCCAAACCGGGATTTTTTCTTCCGGTTTTTTGCCTCGCCCACGCACGCCCACGTAATTCTCAGAGACACCTGTTCTGTTTGCCTCTTGTAGCCATTTCCGCTACTGCCGGAAATAAGGTCAAACAAACATCCGTTCCTTTCAACGACCGGAAAACGCCCCCGCTTGCATCCCTTCCTCGGGTGGGGCCAGATTATTATATTACATGTGTAATATTCAACCTACATTTTCTATGCTATAAAAGCGATTTATATAGACTTACGAAGAATTCTTCAAGTATTAAATAAAGGTTTTACAGAACCAAGTTTTCGCTTTTAAACTAACTCCAGTAAAAAAAAACAAAAAAACAAAAAAAACAGAACCTTTATTCATGAAAATAAATGGTTTCATCATCAGACGAATTAAGAAAGTCTGGTTTTTATTTTTTATTTTATTTTATTTTATATTTTATATTTTATTTTATTTATTTAGAGCAGGGATTTCTGTCTTTGTTCGACACAACGTAAAACCGTTAACTTAAAAGGTGAACAAAATATAAAAAAGCAGACATATGAAAGAACACTTTTAGTTTTAATATAGGTCCTATTTACTAATTGTATATTCCGATGAAAACAATCAAAATGAAAAGAAAATCAAAAATAAAAGGGACATAATCATCCACAGCGTTATAGGCAAGATCAAAAGTGGCCTCAACCCCTCACTTTTGAACTGTGAACTAAACAGAATAACTGTCATCAACAGAGCCCGGTTCACACTCCTCTCATGATCTTTTGAACAGGAGTAGGTATTTATCAATTGTTTCCCATGTAATTTTATATAAATTTACCTGAATCAAGTGATACCATATTCAATATTGAATGTTCACAGATATTGTTAGTATGTTTCCGCCCCAAAAATATGGCAACCCAAGTTCTCAGGTTGGAAATTGATGGAAAAAGAAAAGGAGATACAGAAATAAATTAAATATCTCAAATATTTCTCACATAGCCAGAGGATTTTACTGTTCGTCATCTGACGATGGATAGAAAGAAAAAATAAGAGAAAATGACGAAAAAGAATGCCGATTATACATTCATGTTAAAATGTTTCCGATGTAACAAAAGAAAAAAAAATGCCACTTTTATATTCTAACTTGGACTGGGTTGTTTTTTACCCAAGATACAGAGTTTTTACTTAAACCAGCCGCTTCCAAATACCACGTTAAAATTGCGAAGCCTTCACCCACATATCACCAAATTCCAACGAGGGCAGATTTTTTTTGTCTACCCTGATCTTCAGTTTATAGGTGACACTCTTAATCGTGTAATCATCCATGCCACATAATTGTAAGTAAACACTTATCGTTTCCTCTTATCGAGCGACAACGGCAGCACCATATTGCTACAAACAGTATTGGCTTCCAAGGCGAGAAACTATGAAGATCTTGCAGTAATTAAATAAACTATGTTCAATAGATTCCTCCCTCCCATCACTATATTCCTTCAACTAGTACACTTTAGCGAATCCACCAGTCCTGCTACGACAGGCATTTTGTCGACTGAGCGACAGTTCTGAATCTCCAACCAGATGAAGGATACCGCATCATTATTACGGTATTTAATCTCGAGAAGTCCACAAGAATGCTTAACACTTACATATTACATGAGAAAACGGCTTAGAAAACAGAAACACTCTTCATAAATGATCCGGATAACTAGATATATATTTAAATTGCATTGGTAATTAAAACGGTTTTTTTGCTATTATGTTCAGCTTTGATGGTTAGGAATTTTCTCTCGTCTGGAGTTGGCTCAGTTCAATTTTTCAGAAAATTAGAGGTGAATGTAACTGCAAAATTCTCAATATTCAGTATAGATACATTCAAAGAAGGTGCCGACAAGCTACTTTGTTATAGTGTTGCGTCAAAAACATTGATTTTTTTTTTTTTTTTAGACAGAGAAGAGAGGAGAGGAGAGGGGGAGAGAAGAGAGGAGAGGAGAGGGGGAGAGAGAGAGGAGAGAGGGGGAGGGGGAGAGAGAGAGGGGGGAGAGAGGAGAGAGAAGAAGAGAGAGAGAGGGGGAGAGAGAGAGGGGGAGAGAGAGAGAGAGAGAGAGAGAGGGGGGGGGGAGAGAGAGGGGGAGAGAGAGGGGGAGAAGAAGAGAGAGAAGAGAGAGAGAAGAGAAGAGAAGAAGAGAGGGGGGGGGGAAGAAGAGAGAGAGGGGGGAAGAAGAGAGAGGGGGGGGGGAAGAAGAGAGAGAGGGGGGGGGGAAGAAGAGAGAGAGAAGAAGAGAGAGAGAAGAGAGAGGGGGAAGGGGGAAGAAGATAGGGGGAAGAAGAGAGAGGGGAAGAAGAGAGAGGGGAAGAAGAGAGAGGGGAAGAAGAGAGAGAGAGAGAGAGAGAGATAGGGTAAGAAGAGAGAGATAGGGGAGAGGGGGAATGGGATGAGGAGAGGGGGAAGGGAAAGGGGAGAGAGGGGGCGAAAGGAGGAGAGAGGGGTTGAGCAGAGGGGCGAAAGGAGGAGAGAGAGGGGATGAGCAGAGGGGCGAAAGGAGGAGAGATGGGGGAAAGTGGGGGGGTACATGAAAAAAATAGCAGAAGTGTGTCAATATCTTGCATATGCTCCCCTCTAACGGCTATGTGTTATTCAGAGAAATCATTACCATAAAGCTAAGTGCAGAATAAGAACCGAAGTAAATTATTTTGATATGAAGTTTGGATAATCAGACGAATTGTTCTAAAGTTCTTCAGACTCTCATACGAGAGCCATTCCATATTTTCCTAAATACCTCCTGATTTGACTTCAGTCATTTTTCTTTCTTTTAGCAATATAACAATTGACACTTCCTCTCGTATTATTGATATGCTCGTAGCGTTAGCAACAATGGTGTAAAACTTATTAAGAGAAACAAAACAGGTGTTAGTTTGAACTGTATTCAAGATAAAAGCCACTTCTTTCAGTGAACCTAATAAACCGCGAAAATTTAATGAATACCGCCGCTCTGTAGTGCTTCATCAGTGCCATCTTATATATATATATATATATATATATATATATATATATATATATATATATACCCCCGATAAAACATTCGATTCGATATTGGCATATGGATGTGCATACACACGGATATATACGCACAGACATTATTGACGTGCGTAGGGAGTGCTATTTAATAACAGAAACGTGATGTAGCAGTCAGTTGTATTCTTATGGTCTCGTGATGCGACTCTCTAAAGATAGAGGGTTGAAAACTGTGAGCTTTGGAGAAAAGAGTGGCGATCATAACAAAAACAACAACAAAAAAAAAAAAACAAGTGTAGAGCGGAACGAGAGAGGAATAAAACGCAACTGCTGCTTGGGTCTCAAGTCTCAACAAACGAACTACTACACTTTTCTTGCACGTTCCACTCGACTAGTGATCAAAAGAGGAGTTCATGTTCTTTATTGTTGATAGTTGCAGAGGAGGGTTGATCAGTCATCGACAGGAAAAAGAAATTGCAGTGTACAGAGATATGAAATCTTTCGCTTCTATTATAATTACAACTACCGTATTTAAGATTTTACAAGTAATTAATAAATAAACTGAATACAGTGTTCCTTGATGTACAAGATTCGCCTAGTCGTGCTATTTTTTTTTTTTTTTTACTAGCAGCCTTAAGATAATATATTAAATGATGTTTCTCTTTTACTTATTATCATTTAAGGAGTTCGGTGCTTGCCGAACTGTTAACATGGAAATTGCGGCTGAAGCAGTGTGTTCTCTCCACACAACTATGAGGCAATCACGAACCTGAATCTCCCAATATGTCAAATCAAAAGGTTACTTTGCCTCTATAACCCAATACATCTTATCCCATATTATTTGGAAAGAAGATTCGTTACTTCAGGAAATACAACTCGGTAGATCATGGGTGATCAATTGTAAGGTAATTTGATTTAATTAAACTATACAGATACAAAAAGATTTTTTTTGTCAAAATTCAATCACTAGTTAAGTAAATATGAGTTGTTTTTGTTTTTTTTTTTTGTTTTTTTTTTTTTAAATCATATCACCCCGAGCAAGGCAGTAACGCCACTGATGCGCAGTGGGCTACGTAAGAATGAAAAGATTGGAAAAGAGAAAGCCGGAAACCACATCCTCAACAGGGAACAAGGGATGAGCCTCTTCATCTGTTCAATGGACGTGGGAGAGAAAAAGAAAGAAGCTGATATGGAATAAGGTTACGATACAGAGGCAAAGAAAGGACCGAGAGCACAGTTGGTGGTCAACATACAGGTAGGGTGCAGTGGCGATTCTACACGAGACAGAAGGGAGCAGCATCCCCCGAATTTTGGCCGGCACCTAGGTTGTCCCCCACCCTGTTTTATAGGCTTCAAACAGCTTGAGAGTGGAAAAGAGGGAAAGAATAGATTAGAACTCTATTACTATGAATGAAAAGTTATTCCGTTTAAATTAAACGGTTTAATTTAGTGAAGTAATCTACTTAATTTCTGGGATATCGGCTTGAAACGAGAAATCGGAAAGTCGAGTTTGAATTCCCTGCATTCACTTACGCGCAAATACTCTTGGGAAAGGTATTAATCCATCTTTTCCCTCCAGTTATGGGTTAAACAATAGAACAGTTTGGGTTTTATAATCTTGGCTGGCAACCAGTCTACCGCAGGATAATCTTCTGCCTAGTCAGTCATATCTCTTTCGAGACATGATCGCCCAAGCGTGTATCACGTATTCCTAAGTTGTGTATACGATAGCGGTGTAGTATAAAAAATGATGCTGCTTGAGTTTCCCCTTCTCACTCCTCAGAAATATCATGGGCCCCGAAGTGGCCCCCCCCCATCACTTTCAGAGTTCCACAATCGCTACTAGAGTTTCTATGTGTTGGTTATGGACGATTCTATTCTATTCACGTATTTATGATTTAATGCTAAAATTACCTTTTTTCCACACTGGGCCACCTCGACGTGGTGTAATAGTTAGCAAGCTTGTCTCGCTAGAATCATTATAATTGAGTAGTGAGTTCGATCCTCACTGGGTGTTCCCTACATTTAGCCTTGTGTCATATCTAAGCGTCGCTCACAAAAAAAAAAAAAAAAAATCACCATTTCCACACAGAAAATTTACTGACCGAATAGTTAGCAAAATTGGCAGTTGAAATTGACAATTTTTTTTTTTTAGAATATTAGACATTTCAAGATCACTAAATGTTGAAGTTAATCTGTAACAGTGATAGGAGTATCCTTCCAAATCTTTTGTTTTTTTGGTAGTGCTGAAAGATTCTTTTAGCTAATCACGTCACATCCACTAATCATTTTTTGTTGCTGAGAAGGGTTCAAAGGATATGGGTTTTTGTCAAGATTGTGTGGTTTCGTAGTACCAATCTATAGGGTCTGATAAAAATTGTCGATTTCTTTAAATGCAGTTTTCCATTCTAAAGGATTTATAGTGGTGGACATTTCCGATCTAAACAATTTTGAAGAACAACTGACAAGTTCATCGTTATCGGATTACTGTAAAGATAAAATACAAAATAAGTAAATGTTTTTCAAGTCAAGTTTTGATTACTTGAAACAGCGTTAGTTTTTAGTTTTTATTTTATTAAAATTTCCTTTATTCCGAATACTATTGTCATATCTGGTCAGGCGCCCCTGCTGTTCATCTCAGGGTTCTCGAAAGACTCCAAAGGAGAATCTGTAATGTGATCGGTCCAGACCTGGCAGCTCGACTCCAGTCACTTTCTCACCGGGGGGGATGTGGCTTCCCTCTGTCTCTTCTACAAATATTTTCATGGCTTCTGCTCCGACGAACTTGGGTCACTGGTTCCCCCGCCACAAGAATGTACTCGAGCAACCAGACTGGCAACAAGGTCCCACCCGTTTACAGTTAAATCTAGCAAATGCAGCTAACAAATCTACTCCAGCAGTCTTTTTTTCTCGCACTTCCCGCCTGTGGAAGACCTTCCGTATACTTGCTTTCCTGACGGCTACAAACTCCAGGGATTTAAATGCAATGTCAATTCCCGTCTCTTATCCACTTGATTTCAGTCTTTCCTTAGTCCTTTCTACATCACCCAGTGTATCTTTTCTTTTCCTTTCTCTCTACCTTCGCAACTGTTATCAAACCCGTATTCCCATCCTTCTCTTGCCCTTTCTTTGACACCCCCTGTAACTGGTTCTTTCTCTTCACTCTCCTCCTGCCTAAAACTTTTACTCTCTTATGTAGCCCCCTACGCATCAATGGTGGTACCGCCTTGCTTGGGTGAAACGATTAAAAGAAAAGTATTTGTGTGTTCCAAATTTCTATAATCGAGCGCGAATTTGTTAAAAACAAATAAAAAGAAAATTTTTCTGGATATAAGAATACGATTTGGCACTCCGATAAAGTGTTACGTCCTCCTTTATCGGAGTGCCGAGTTCGAATTCCACTTGGATTCATTATATTTATTTATGTGCAAACACCCTTGGGAAAGGTATTTATCTATTCTCTCTTCAGCTATGGGTTGAATAGCAGGACATATAAGGTTCTGTAACCTTGGCTAACAACCAGTCTACCACAGAAAGAAATGGCAACCTACTGCGGGAAAATCTGTCTCGTCAGTCATGTCTCGAAAGCGTGTATCACGTATGGCACATTACTGACTGATACAATTAATAGTTAATGCTGAACAGTCTCAGATGAAGAGACTCGAAGAAACAGAAATATGATTCTACAGATGAATGTTGTGGATACCGTGAACCGAACATGTGAACGACAACGAAAGCTTCTAAATTTTTGTATAAATTTTATTCTGATATACAGAAAAAAGTTTATTTCATTTCAGAAAATAAATACAAGCCGAGCAAAAAAAAAAACAACAAAAAAAAAAAACAAACAAACATTTAAATTTGAAATAAATAAATTTAAAATGTTAATTCTACTAGTAGACGATACAATAAAAAATATCGAATCTGGTTTCTTTAAAGCTTAATATCTGAATTACACCCCCCTACAAACCATAGCCACGTTTAATACATTTAGCCCCACCCCTTTATTCCGTAGTGCCCTGCTGTGAACCTGATGACTTCACATTCTAGTGGAAGTATAATCGACTTCAAATAAAAAGAAAATCCTCCTCACCACTTGAGTCAAGCATATAACACCTCATTTGAGATACTATAGATAAATTATTAAAAATATTTACTTCATTTGTTACAGAAAAAGACTTGATATCAAGAAAATAAAAATTAAGCTCATTACTGACAATCTGTCGAAGCTGAGGTTTCACATTTCTTGCATTTACATTTTCACAAATTATAATGTAGTTGGCCTAAGAAGCAAATATTGGCTTTTATGGTTGTTATTCACGCTACAATATCCTGTTGTGTGCGTGCGTGCGTGTGTGCGCGCGACTTCTTGCAAATAGCATTATGCATATTAAGCCATTGCGTCATCAAGACAACTCTAGGATTTGCGATCAGACATTTTAATGAAAGATTCGCCGCAAAAGCGGTTTCCTCGACATTCCTTGTTAGCACAGAGAGATTTGTTAGTTTCTACGGTGCCGATATCAATATACAGGGTGTCCATAAAGTTCGTGTGCACTTTAAAAATTAGTAACTATTTGTATTTGCGATAGAAATAATTTGTAAAAAGGATTAGAAAGAAGTAAATCTATATATTTTTAAGGTTTTATTGAAATTTTATTTAAGTTTCCACATGGCCTCCATCATTAGCAATACAAAGGGTTATACGATTTTATTAATATTTTTTTTACTAATCTAAAAATTGTTACTAATTTTGTGGTAAAGAATTATTCAATAACCATATTTAAAACTAGGTACATTAAACTTTATAACATTTTTTACAGATTATTTCTATCACAAATAAAGTTATAAATTTTTGAAAGTGCACACGGACTTTATTGTGCGATAGCGTCCCTTTTTGAATGTAGGCCTAAATCAGTAATTTATTTAGCCTTGCACGAATATTTTACTTTTAAAAAGCCCTCAATATTGAATGATAAAAGCTACATTAGAATAATATAACCGATGTTGAATACGGTAGATGCCTAGTATTGTAAATTAGTTAATTAGTATGAAGCCTGACAAAATAACTTCGAAAATAAAATAAAATAAATCATTTGGAGCAAGAGTTTACCCTCTTCATCATTTCTCTCGAAAAGGGTTTAGTAAAAAATAAAGAAAACTTATTAAGAATTGCAAGGGACAGGAAAATGTGGGAGGCCGTGATCGCCTACGTCCTAAAGATACACGGCACACAAAAAAATGGGTCATCTGATAAAGACATTCAGTCTCTCAGCAGCGAAGATATTCATACATGAATCTTTCATACTCGTGTACATCCTGTAGCCAGTATATGTGAAAAAATCGTTGTTAGGTAAATATTTACTCATTAATATTAGATTGTCACACATGAAATGACGCATTTTTTGATTGGTTGTTGATCCGGTCGTCTAACCTCGTTAAGATTATATATATATATATATATATATATATATATATATATATATATGAGAGAGAAAGAGACTTATTCTTGACTCTTTTTACAGGTAATTTTTCTTTCAATTTATTGTTACTCATTAACCCAATGAAAATGATGACAAAACAATGTCGAGTAATTTCACCATACGAGTACAAACTGGAAAAATAACTTTTTTATACATCGAATCATTACATATGATGAGAAATGGATACTTTTTGACGTGGTTCGATGCAAGTGCATCACCAAATCAATACCCAAAACCTCCTCTGCACCCTAAAATGTTAATGGTTACTATGGTGGTCTTTCAAAGGGGTTATTCAGTATTCATTTTTTCCTCAAGGGAAAACAATGACAAGCAACCTCGTATTGTGGAGAAATTGAGTGTCTGCACAAAGAAATTGAGAAAGAAACATCATAGACTTGTGAATATGGATGACCGCCAATTTTGCTGCAAGACAACACCTGGTCAAAGGCTTCTCAATCAACTATACAAAACCTGCATAGCCTGAATTATACAATTTTGCCTTATCCTGTATATTCACCTGATATCTCTCCAATTGATTATCACTTATTTAAGCATTTTGAGCTTTTCATATGCAATAAAACATTTTCCAATAAAGATGAGGTAATTGAAGAATTTGAACTGTTTATCATATCATGAGAGTTTTTTTTAAAAATGGGATCAAGAATTTAGAGGGACAATGGAGAACAGTCATTCATCAACATGATGCCTGTTTCAACTAAATTTAGTTATTTAACATTTTAGAAGAGTTTTATTAATTTCCTATGAGGTGCGTCATTTCATATGTGACAACCTAATAGCATTCAGTAAACATCTATCGAGGCGTCTGTTGGTCATTAAACAGCTTGTCTGTATACGATTAATACCAGAGAAATTACTTAAGATTAAAAGGCGTTTAAAAACAAATGAATAAACCTAGGAAATGCTTAAAATGCCATCTAAAGGATATAGCGGATACTAGACCCTTACCTCCAAAATAAAGCACTGGGACAAAAATCAGAGTAATATATTCGATTCTTACCAAGGGAGGTGGTGGTGGTGGTGGTGGTGGAGGGGAGAGAGAGAGAGAGAGAGATTTAATTTTGTCCCATATGGCAGACTATTAAAAATATATCAGCCTATATATATTCCCCCTACATTTAAAACTGATCATTTATTGCGTGACACGTACCTGGTAAATGAAATCAAACGTCAATCAACTTAGTGCCACTTCATTTTTTTATTATTTCGAAAAAATCCTAACATTCGTCTCAAATCTCTGAAGATGCTTATTAAAGTGAAACATGTTAGATTAAAGACACCTTTTATAACTTGTTCTTCACTTAATGGATAGAACACTCTTGGCTACTGGTGTTTATATACATTGTGTATGTAACACACTAAAATCTGCGTTCTTCCACCGTGCGCCGATAGCTTAGAGTTAAGGTCTCCGACTGATGTCAAATCGGCGGGTTTCTAACCTGGCTGGAAGCAATTGGATGTCTAACCATACTGTGATACAGCAAAACAGGATATCTTCGGATGACTATATATATATCTTTAATAAAATCAGCCTAATTTTTGGAATTAGTTATTTACATCCTTTACATTCAGAACGAATTCCTCATTTTTATTGATATTATCACAACGTTGCGGCTAATATGCCTTTTGCCCTTCTCCAGGTGTCTGTCGATTCAGAAAATTTCGAAGTGAATCTTATTTAATCTGTGGGGACACATTGTCCCCAGTTCGCCGTTCGTGTCGATGAATATCTTGTCTTGTTCTTATTTAATACTGTTCGGTTGTTGCGTGCCTTGTTTCCCGCGGTGGGTTTGGGAATAATATTGTGGGTTAAAGCGTTGGTTTATGAATTTATTCACAGTAATTGCGAGCTCAATCTTTGGACTAAGTAGTACAGGCTTGGACGCTGAACGAGAACAATCCCCGTTGATTAAATTCAGTTCGAAATTCCCTGAAGATTACTCGGATGGGCAAACACTAGACTAAGACAAGTGGTCAAAATGGTGGGATACTAGGGACATTAATTTGAATGCAAATAATTTAAATAAATTAAAAACAAATACTGTTTAAATATACGACTATAGAAGGATCGTTCTAAAAGTAATGCTTCCTATTAGCTTCGCCTACTATGTCAAAGGTGAATGTCTGCATAATGTTTGCGGAGATCAAACAGTGGATATGAGCACAGGTAGTGGATAATGCGTTTAAATAGCGCCAGCAACGTGTGTAACAAAGCATGTTTCGAGCGGTCCGGACACGGCTGTCAAACTACAAAATGATGAGCGCCTACTACCGTCACAAAAGTGCATAGCCAATGTAATGATGACTACAAGAATAAAAAAAAATTGCGGCTTAAGACTTGCTCAATCCAATGGCGTTATGGTGTTTCCTGTATTTGTTTATTTGTTTCCGTGGAAATAAATGAGCCATCACTTTTGGTGCATCATCTCTATAAATCCAACTTTTAAAAAAATATGATAAACTAGCAGTATAGCCCGGCGTTGCTCGGGTTAAATGAAGGCTTTAAAACTAATCCATGATCCTGGAGCTCAGACTCTTTGGGCGTTGGCACGAAAGACTAAAAAGCAATAGTTGTTTTCAGTTAAAGCGAAACCGTAGACTGAAAGAAAAATGAATGGATGTAAGTCAAATTTTGATTTCCTGATATCGATATCAAATGAGTTTTTTCGTCGTAAACTGAATTTTGAAGGCTAAATAAGTCCTCTGAGTAAATGGTATCATGGATGAGACTAACAACTACAATTATATCTACTTAGAGCCAAACCCGAAGCAAAGGCTAAAAAAAATACAGATATACAGGCAGATAAACAAACACACACAAACATCTTGCCTTTATATATATATATATATATATATATATATATATAAAATAGATATTATCGATTTTCTGCACTATTGTAAGAACTGCAACCTTGAAACTTCTGAAAATCGTTTCTTATGTCTTTGTCTATGAGTGTATCAAATTTGATTAAGATCGGACCACTCATTCTATAACCCGATTTTTTAGATTATCGATATTTATCGGGGGTACCTCAACACAAAACCTAGCTAAGAACACTCGCAGACACTTACAACTGTGTAAATTTTCAAGAAAATTGGTTCAGCTGTTTCGGAGTCTATAGGTAACGGACACACACACAAAGTTCCATTTATAAATAAGTTTAGATAGTGCATTTAATAATAGTAATTATAATTTATACTACAGTGTCTTCTACTTAAAGGTCAGTCAGTCAGTTAAGTGCCACACATGATACACGCTTTGGACGAGCATGTCTCAAAAGAGACATGACTGACTGGGCAGAAGATTATCCCATAGTAGGTTGCCACTGCTTTCTGCGGTAGACTAATTGCCAACCAAGGCTATAGAACCCAATCTGTCCTATTATTTAACCCATAACTGGAGGGAAGAGACGGATTAATAACTTTCCCAAGGGTATTTATGTGTAAGTGAATGCAAGAGATTCAACTGGAATTCGAACTCGGCGCCCCGATTTTTCGTTCCGAGTTAATATCTACCGCACCACAACGTACATCATCCCTATTTAAAAGCTAGGTAGCCTATTCAAAGTATGTACCGATAGCATGTATGCACGTATATTGAACATTGTTTAGGAGCCTATTCTTTTTAAAATTTTGTGCTTCTTGCACGTTCCCAGTATGTACTGTTGGTATTGTTTGGAAAACTTAACACCCAAGAGTTTCAACAATGCTTTTTGGTAGGAACATACACACAAAAAGCGCTCTTAAGGAGTTTTCTATAAGCTAGTTTCGCTACTAAGCTAGTTCGAACCTTACTCGATACCCCAGTATTGCGGTCATATGACTTTGTAAACGTAAATACTTGATTTTTCTTTTTCGTGCATCTTTGGCAACATCTAACAAAGTAGTTAAATCTGTTGGTAAAAGCAGGGAGGAAAAGAGGAAACTGGAAGCAATGCTTTGCTTTGAATATTCATTATATAAACAGAACACGAAGCAGCTGAAAAATCGTGATAAATTCCGGAACTAATAATCATTTATTTACACGCACTTGTGTACTTTTGTAAGAAAAGGTTGTTTGGTATATTTTGCTGAACGGATACACATACATACTACGTTCTTGTGAAGGAGAGCATTTATGCAAAATTATTACAATACATGAGACGCTTATTGACTTCGATAAAAAGCCGAGAGTGCAAAAGAAAAAAAAAAAACATACGAAGTCTTCTTAAAAAAATTTTTTAAATAAAAAGAGTAAAAATTTTAAAAAATTAATAAAATAAACATTTAATTTAAAAGCTCATCGATTTTCATTAATTATTAAACTCATTTTTTAAATGAAACATTCACCACCAGAGTTCACGTTTCTTTTTTTCTTTTCCCCTTCATTTAAGTACTGAGATGAACGAAGAACTAATAAAAAATATTAAATGGTTAATTATCGCTAACTGAAAAAAAAAAAATTACGCCAATGTTAAGATCATGATCAAACATGCATTTTTCAGCTTTCATTATTGAAATTCCATAAATTATTAGAAATATTTTTTTACCTCCAAGTTTATGTTCAAAGTTGTTAAACTGACTGAACGAAGAAAGGCTCATATTTCGTTCTTAAGAACTTAATTCGAGCTAATTAATATTACTAGTTTGAAGATCAATTATTTATGACGAAGTATATGTGTAAGTAGCTCATATGGTGAAGAAGGTTTGTTTTTTTTTAAGCTAGTTGCTGTTGATTCAAACCTGTGTTAATCGAGCAGTGTCTTTTAGTTCACCGTCTTATGACAAATAATAGTCTATGTAAAAATAAATTGCTTACAGTTTACAATACATAACAATAACAGATGTTATGGGTTTTCCCTCTGATTTAAAATAATTCTGTTGTTTGCCACCAGTCTCAAAAGTGAGTGTTTGAGCATCGGTTAAAAACAAAAAAAAATGAATCTAATTTCTAAATGAATCATTCTCTCGTTGAGAGGACTGAGATAGTAACTAATAAAATCCCTCTCTCGGTTTCTTCCTATTTGGGATTCCCTATGTAATGTCAGTTCTTCAATATGGCAGTGAATGTTGTTGGGCAATATCACCAAAAGATGAAGGTAAAAATTTAAAGCAGCTGAAATGTGGTTCTACAGAAGGATGCTGTGGATATCATTGACTGAACATGTGAGCAATGATAAGGTGTTGGAAAGAATGGAAGCAAAAAGAAAATTAATAGTAAGCATCAGGAAGAGGCAACTGAAGTTGGGGAAGGAGGGCTTGGAGAACCTGATACTAACAGGCCACATAGAGGGGAAAAGAGACAGAGGAAAGCAGCGGATAACATATTTGAAGTGTCTGAGCGGTGGTGGATGATTTGCGTGGTTTAACAGGAGAAAGCGTGCTAAGAGCCACCAGGGATAGGGAGACGTGGAAGGCCATGATAGCCTACGTCCTGAAAGGACAAGGTACATAGAAGTGCCACGCCAATTAAATCACTCATTCGTTAAGAAAACCTATGCGTATCATAAACTTGCATTTTGAAACAGCTGACTTTCGCATATTGCAGTCGTCCGTTAAAGGATATCCAGAGTTTAGTTGACCGGTGATTAATTACACATATAGATAATTAATTGCTCAATTTTTAATATAAGAACTAAGAAACGTGCGTTGTGGTGCAATGGATATAGACTCGAAACGACAAATCGAGGTGCCACGTTCGAATTCCAGTTGAATTCCTTGCATTCACTTACGCACAAGTACCTTTGGGAAAAGTATTAATCAATTTCTTCCCTCCAGTTATGGGTTAAATAATAGGACAGATTGGGTTCTATAGCCTTGGCTGGCAACCAGTCTACCGCAGAAAGCAATAGCAACCTACTGCGGGATAATCTTCTGCCCAGTCAGTCATGTCTCTTTCGAGACATGATCGCCAAAAGCGTGTATCACGTATGGCACTCAACTGACTGACTAAAAAACAGAAGAAAAATTTGTAAAAACAAAGAAATGAGTGCCGTCTTGCTATATGATATCCATTCTCTTATATGGCAATGGATAATCTCCCCGCATATTGTAAAGAGTAAACGAGGGGCATCATAAATGTGGTTCTACAGAAGGATAATGAGAATTCCATGGACGGAACGAGTAAGCAAAGAGGAAGTTGTAAAGAAACTACGAACAAAAATCACATATTCGGAATCAGAAAGAAACTGATTAAATTTTTTAGATACATGAGGAAAGGGGAGCAACGGCGTGCAGAAGCTGGGCATAGGATGCTACGGCCCGAGGCATCCAATCAAAGAGTGAAATATATATATATATATATATATATATATATATATATATATATATAGTTGTTATCTTTGTTGTACAATCGTCCTACAAGCTGGTGTGAATGTGGATCAGTGTTTTGATAAGAGAGACCGGAAGAGGGATACAATCAAAGCGTCGACCTCTGCACGTGACCGAGGGCTTGGAATAACTAAACCTCACAGGGTAGGTATATAGAGGGTAAGATCCCCCTACCTGACGAGCTTCTGTGAATGGATGGCTGAAGTCTTAGCAAAGGGAGAAAAATTGATAATGTCACAAGTGATGATGATCTCTATGTTCTACGGTAGAATTATTTATGTCACATATTACTTTATAGATATCGGCTCAGAATGAGAAATCTGAGAGTCTGGTTCCAATTCGCTGCATTCAGTTACTAGTAAATACCCTTATTAAAGAGGTTGAATGTTGCCATAATCATCCAGTTCATCTTTGGTGTGTCTCTCGTTCAGTTGTACCCTAACCAACAGATCACCATGACTTAGTTCTCCTGCCTGTGGGGCATGGTGCAGAATCCTGTTGAACAAATCTTTTCACTTTTACGTAGCCCCCTGAACATCAGTGGCGTTACCGCCTTGCTCGGGGTGATATGATTAAAAAAAAAACATAGGGTCTTTTAGCAACCAAACACCTAAACACTCTTAAATGTTCGTAATGGAGTTTCCGGCGCGAATGCCAAGCAGTCCAGCATGCAGCATCCAAATTTCTGGCGGAGTGAATTGTGCCATGGGGCTCTTTCTCCTAGACAAGTTTTCACCCCAAAGTAAGAGAGCTCTCTGTAAGCCCTGCTATCTAAACTACATCTGTGGAGAGAATAGATAAGGTTCATGCCTTTCCCAAAGGTTTTGCAGTGAAAGGGAATTAACCGAACTCGATCGGCAGATTTCTTTCAAAGTCGCTTACCGTTACTCTACCCGCACACCCAAACACGTCACCAGAAGAGTTCAATATATAGTGTTTGGAGGTTTGTCAACATGTACGTAGTGAACTCTTCTGATGACATACAATAAGATTTTATGTTTTTATAATGTCGACTTCACTGGATAATGGTATCAGTTCGGTACAGTCTGTGGGTGGCGTGGGGAAATATAATACAATTCACTCCGCCAAAAATTTCGAAACGACATGCTGTACTGCTTGGCATTCGTGTTGGAAGCGACAATACGAATATTTCAGAGTGTTTGAGTTAATTTGAGGAAAACGCAGAGGATTCGGAAAGAGTTGGATGAGTCAAATAGTGATTACGAAGGTACAGCAGCTAGGATAACTCACTCTGATCATTCTGGTAAGAAAAGAACTTCCGAATTTGTTGGTGAGTGCTTCAGACCCAACAGAAAGGCCTACATCGAGTGCCTTGAGGAGGTAGTAGCAGCTGGAACACCCTGTATCTGGCACCATGCCACACAAGCAAGAGAATCCAGAAGCATGGCTGTCAGGCAATTTCTGCGATCACATCGCCTAGTACATCTGGTCAACTAACTCCCCAGACCACACAAACCTGATTATTATGTGTGGTACGCGCAGAGAGATCAACAAAACTTCTTGTAACACTAAAGATGAACTGAAGACAAAGATTATGGCAGCATTCACTTAAGAGACCGTCCAAAAGAGGTGCACGAGATCCCGAAGTAGTCTGTAGGGCGTGGTTGAAGCCAATGACAAGTTTATTGAATACATTTACTCTTTTGTATTTCAAGATACTTTTGTGTAATTTTCGTAAATATATCTGTTAAAATGAGCTGTCAACCTATTTTCATAGTTTAGACGACAATTTATCAATCGCACCCTCTCTGTGTGGGTGGGGGGTATAACATAAACGGCAACCGGTAGTGTGGCTTTAAATTTAATATTTGGAGTTTTGGGGGAATGTGGAGTTACTCATTAAATACCATTGTTAGCAGGTCCACTCTGGCCCGGTTTGGTAGTACCTGTTAGGGTTCCATTTATGGGTCAAATAGTTTGCGTGTGTGCCTGAGTGTGCGTTTTTGTTAAATGAATACACTGCATGCATGTTTGTAAATATGTACTGTGAGTGTGGAAGATTTATATGTATATATTATGAAGTAAATCATCGAGCTTTATATTCGACCTCAACAGAATGCAGAAAGCACTGGACGGCCGTTTCGTCCTATATTTGGGACTCATCAGCAGTGCGCATCCACTACCAGGAATCGAACCCAGACAGTCTTGGTTATTAAGCTGATGTTATACCAACTGTAACACGGTCCCTGGTGACGAAGAGGTAACGAATTAAGCTCGATGAAGTGCGCCGCTCCTCACGAATTCAAGCTCTCTATAGGATAGTGCCTCCCCAAGCAACGACTTTCGCAACCATATATATATATGTGTGTGTGTGTGTGTGTGTGTGTGTGTGTGTGTGTGTGTGTACATGAGGCTTTTCGAAGCCTGAGCAAAGTCATCATGGTCGCTCTCAAGCCACCAGCTCTTGTACCAGAGACAACAAACTGACATCAAAGCCCCTTATGTATATCTTGTAGTTCATCTTACACTACCCAATGCATTTAAAACCCCGGAGAAATCAAACTTCGTGATGATATAACAAGCCATAATCACAATCACAAGCCATAATCACAATCACGTAACGCGTGGCACACAGTGCACCTGTATAGGTTATGTTGTTTTGATGGAGAGTATGTGCTTTGTGCCGCACAAGCAACTGACCACTTCAAACAAATCTTAGTGCAGGTTGATCAGTAGCTGGATGGCTAATAGTTCGACGCAAATGCATGCAGGACAGAAACACCGTGCATAAAAAGTAAAACGAAGGGTACCATCCACTGCTGACCCTCATTTATCGTTTACAATAGGAAAGTATATTATATATCATATAAATATAACTTATTTATAAATGGAACTTTGTCTGTGTGTGTGTGTGTGTGTCTGTTACCTATAGACTCCAAAACGGTTGAACCGATTTTCTTGAAAATTTACAGTTATACTATAAGCGCCTGCGAGTGTTCTTAGCTAGGTTTTGTGTCAAGGTACTCCCGATAAATATCTAAAATCGATAATCGAAAAAATCGGGTTATAGAAGGAGTGGTCCGATTTTAATCAAATTTGATACACTCATAGACAAAGACAAAAGAAACGATATTCAAAAGTTTCAATGTTGCAGTTCTTACAATAATGCAGGAAATCGATAATATATATATATATATATATATATATATAAAAGCAAGATGTTTGTGCGTGTCTGTTTATCTGCCTGTATATCTGTATTTTTTTCAGCTCTTATTTTAGTTTTTGCTTCGGGTTTGGCTCTAAGTAGGTACAATTGTAGTTCTTAGTCTCATCCATGATACCATTTACTCAGAGGACTTATTTAGCCTTCAAAATTCAGTTTACGACGAAAAAAAAACTTATTCGATATCGATACCAGGAAATCAAAATTTGACTTACATCCATTCATTTTTCTTTCAGTCTACGGTTTCGCTTTAACTGGAAACAACTATTGCTTTTTAGTCTTTCGTGCCAACGTCCAAAGAGTCTGAGCTCCAGGATCATGGATTAGTTTTAAAGCTTTCATTACACCCGAGCACCGCCGGGCTATACTGCTAGTAAAATGATAGATTCGTCATGTCTGTAGTCATAGGCATCTACTTGCTGGGCATGCCCTCTGAAAACGCAAGATTTTATTTTTCAGATTATCTAAATATGTAATGGCTAACTCACAACATGAGGGGTTTATTAGCACCCAACAAGGTTGGAGTCAGTTTTGGTATTTGTCACCTTTTTTTTTTTATAAGAACAATGATGCATATAAGTTCGCGTGATATGCCAATCAGAAATTCTGGATCTTTTGGCTACTGTCACCGACGTCTCTTCTCCTGTTCTTCTGAGTGCAATAGGGGAGGTGCTGCCTAAGGGAGGACTCCATCATTTAATACCATGCCGCTAGTGTAACTAAAACTGCAATGTTGTTTCGAATACGGACACAAGCATTTTGAAAATACAGAAATTTTCTGTTGAGGCAAAAGACATGACTAAAAATAATTGCGCTTATTATTGATTCAATAGCAAACATTTCACGAATCAGCACCCAATTGTCAGTCTTGCCCTAGATAAATATTCGACACGTTTATCAAGAGTAACAATAGAGAATCTTTACGCCTTTACAAAAATATCGAGATAATTTTTTTATGATTATCCATCTGGAAAATATCAAATTAGTTGATATTAACAAAGTACTCCCGTTAGGACTTCGCGCTAACCCCAAGTGCTCTTTCCGGATTCCCATCAGTTGTCTCGTCATATTATCCTTAATCTCATCCATAGTCTAAAATTCTCTTTCAATGATTATTTTAGTTTTGGATAAAGCCAGAATTAACAGGGTTTAACTTTCTAATGGAGTCGGACTGATACACCTGAGTGCCGATGAGATGTTTTTTTCTTTTATAATAAAAATACATTGGAGTAGATAGACTAAACTATCGCCCGGTTCACACTCCACCCACGTCTATTGAACAGGTGAAGAGGCTCATCCCTTGTTTCCTGCTTAGGATGTGGTTTCCGGTTTTTCTCTTTTCCAATCTTTTCACTCTTACGTAGCCCCCTGCGCATCAGTGGCGTTTTCGCCTTGCTTGGGGTGATATGATTAAAAAAAAAAAAAAAATACGTGAAGAATATTCAGGCTCGGTTGTTGCGAATGCAACGCTTCCTCAATACACAATCTAACTCCATGGTATCTGTTGAAGTGTATTCGCACATGCGCAATGAGGTTCTTTCTGATTGGTTGCCTAGTTACATAAAGGCTACACAAGCGGTTCTTGAGAAAAGATTCCAAATTCTATTGACCCCCTTAAACTCTGCTATGAGCAAAAAAATTTAACTGAGCTCATGTTTTATTGCGAGCAGTCCGTAGTTTCTTCTTCAAACACAAAGTGATATTATTCAGTCACTTATTTTTTTCTTCCCCTTCCATAATGCCCATAATTCACTCATAAGAAACCTATTTCTTTTCTTCTCTTCCCCCAGAGATTCAATTGGAAAAGTCTTTTTACATAGTGGCAGGTAATGGCAACAGATACCCGGCTGATATTTTAGATGGGTGTCAGAAGCAACGATATAAATCGATGCAATTATCGATTTTCAGCTGTTAAATGATCTAATCGATCTTATTTTAGCTACTGCATATAATTCAATATTGAACAGATCACATAAAAACTGAAGTTAGATACTTGAAGCTATTAAGAAAAATAAGTTTACAGACTGACACAATGTTATTAACTTTAATTTTTTGTCAAAATGATTAAATCTAACAAATAAATTTTAAAACAATTTTTAAAAACGTTAGGTAGATTGACAGTAACTAGATTTATGCAAAGATAAAAAAAATACTGTTTTTTTTTAAATGCCGTGTCCCCTCAGGCCGTAGGCAAATCATGGTTCTCGGTAGATTCCGTTATCTGTGAACTGCCATGGCTTCTTGCGAAAAGAAGTGGTGCGGTTTGTCATTACCTATTCCACGATTCCGAAATCCGATTAGTAGTTCTAGAATGGCTGCCAGTCATGGCTAAAGAGCCCAGCCTAGTTTGTTATTTAACAGTTGGTGGGTAGGTAGAAAAGATGGATTCATTCCTTTCCCAAGAACATTTTCGCAAAAAGTGAACATACGTAGCCGGAGTTAGAACTCGGTTTGCAGATTCCGTTTTTCTCGCTGGGAACCGTTGGACAATATTATTCATTTAAACAATTTTAAACTTAATTTTAAATTCGTAAACTCTTCAGCTAATTGAAAAGAAAACAAATGAAGAAAAAAAAATTAAATAATCCTACAAATTAATTTTTTAAAATAATGATATACTATTCCGTTAGTGTACCAGGTTTTAAAATGTATGAAGTCGCACCTTCAGATTACCTGAGTAAGTTCTTATCTTGTGAGATTCATTTTCTTCTGAAATTAGACAGTGAAAATAACACCCACATAAGCAGATATGGAGCAAGAGAATTTCAGAATTTTAAGTGATCGACATGATTCGTTTGAAATTCCCGGAAACTGTAAGGCAAGAAGATATTCGGCGCCATAGTTGATGTGCACTTAGGAGTCAATTTTATAGCGGGCATCATCCACCTCCAGCATTGATGGCATTGCATTGGGAGGACTAGAAAGTTAAGTACACAAAACCACGTTTAGAGGCATTCAGTTCTACATTGCATTAAATACAAAATATAAAAGCTGCTGAAACTAAGAGATGCAAGCAAATGTATATTTTTCATAATTTTTTTTATGCAAATAATAATTTATTATTTAAGTATCGAATGATTAAAAGGCGCAGCAGTATTAATCTGCATTCCTTCTGAGATATCGCTAAAAAAAATCGGATAATATTGAACACGCATACAATTGTAACATGATTTGAAGAAAATCATTAATGATGGATGAATATATAATAATATTGATCGAATGGGAGCTGTCCTATTTTAAGTCAACAATCGACTTGTGACACAGTGGTAAATGTTAATCTAGGTTCCCTACTAAAATGACGTTTCTATCTACAGTAAAAGTATTCTTCATTATGGTTAGGTTAGGGTTTTCTTTGACGGCGTTTATTTAGGTCACCCTTTGATCTTCAAATAAAAAAATAAAAAAAAAGGTATCATCGTAGAATAAATTATGGTGAAAATTAGTATATTGTTGACCAAGATTAAAAAAAGGAGAAAGACTTGTTTTTAACTTAAGCATTGCATGTTTTTTTTACATAACAGACCAAGATTTAAAAATTATCATCACCAAACTATATAGCTATTGTTGTTCAACAAAGACAGCTGATAATTAATTACAGATAAGTACATACATATGGAAAAGAAAAAACAAAAAATATGTAACATCCTCCCCTCCTGTCATGTCATCAACTATCAAGAACAACACTTGTAGTTTGACGTGGAACTTCAATTCTATCACCTTTTGAGCATCAAAATGAAAAAAAGAAAAAAAAAATCAAATACGTTTCTTTCTCATTTCAGTCAACATTTATAAGAATTTTTAGTTTAGTTCATACTTCTCTGTAATGTTAGTCAAAGACCCTCCCCCATTCAATAAAGGGTTCGAAATTACAATTATTCGGTTAAGAACACAATTAAAAATAGTTATTAAATTTGATTTTTGGGGATGAAAAATATCTACTTAAAAAAATCTGTCATAAAACGCGTCCAAATAGACATTCCTTTATTTAAAAAAAGAAAAAAAAAAAGAAAAAAAAAAAGAAAAGACTACGTTTTAAACGCTAAAATTGAAAATCAAGTCATACAGTACCACAAACCAATGTTAACATTTCTTAATATTACGCAAGTTCATTGATGAATTTAATACATCTTCTATTTCTAAAAAAAAAAAAAAAAAAAAAAAAGGTACACTTTTTTTATTGCTTGTGAACATCAGCATTCCTTCGATTAGAAATGAGAACCATTTAAAAATCAAAGAACAATTCCCTCCACCACTTCATAGGTCATACGACGATTTTTATTATTCATTGTTAGAGAAACCAGAAACTTTGAACAGAGGGGAATATAGTGGCAGAGGATGACGGTGTCAGTTAAAAAAATTGGTAACAATAATATATGTAGTCACGGGACGGATAAAAAGAGGCGAATATGATAAAAAAAGAAGCGAAAAACCTAGATGTAAGAGTCTAAAGGAAAGTAAGAGGACACTCTTGTGAAAAATTTGATTTGAAAATAAAATACAAATCGTGTTTTATTTATATTTTTGCTATACTATACACCCGGAAAATATGAGCACAGTGAGTAGTTTGTTGAAGAAATGACATTTTAACTCTAAAAGAAATTTTGCTATTTGGAGAAAAAAAAAATACATAGTGGTGAACTGGTGATTGAACGTTTGGTGTGGTTGAAGTAGCAGCATCAGTAATAATATATGGTGCTGTCTTTTTAGATTTTTCCGAGAAGAATGGGAAACATTTGACGACTACTGGAACTGCTAGAACAGACGCTTTTGAGTTTTGTTTGATTGTCTTCTTTCAAATAAAAAAATGAAAAAGACACTGTTGTGTTGTTGATGGAACAATATAACAACAGGCAAACGAAATTAAATTCTTTCCTCTCAACTCTTTTTCTCTCCCCACTTGCTCGCTCTAGTCTCTTTCATCCTGGTTTCGTGGCAGTCACAAAATCAGGGACAGTATCGGCAAGAAGCAGGGATGTAACATTCCGCAAGTCGTCGAGTCATAATTTCGGAAAGGGTTTCAGAACAAAAAGTAATTTTCTTTTTTGCTTGCTTCGCAGTTTGTTTCAAAATAATCTTTTGTTTTCTTTTCGCTTCACCCCCCCCCCCCCATCAAATTTTGTCATAAGGACGAGGAAGTGTTAAATTGGTACAATGTATGTTAATTTCTCTTACGACTAAACAGAGAATGATGCGTTTATTTCCCAAGTTAACGTAAAAATAAATCCAAAATCTTTTGAGTGTTTTTAGGAATTTTCGTCATGAGTTTTTTTTTTTTTACTGCGAAATAACAGTATGTGTTATATGGATCTTTTTCTTAATTTATTGAATTGTAATTTTGTAGATGTGGGGTAATGGTTCACGGGCTCTTGATACAAACAACCTACTTATCCCAAAAATATGGAACGGGAGAAAAAAATTCAGAAATGTCAATGTTTCGAAGCTGTTACTACTTTCAAACAGTCGCGCTCCAACCAGAATGTGATGATCGAATAAAAAGAAATGAGCAGGTCGTAATAAAATAAGATTACAAAATAATGAGAAGAAAATTTTTTTAAGTATTTCTATTTAACAGAGAAAGAAAAACTATCGAATTATTTTCGGTACTTATTTTTTTTTTTAGAATGAAAAAAAACAAAACAAAAAAAAAACGAATTAAAATCAATTAGGTTAAAAAACAAATTCTGCTGAAAAACAAACCAAAATTGAGATTTTAGGAGATTTAATGAAAAATTAGTGTTTTTGTAAGAATCTTTAAGGTTTTCAGTTTTAATAATAAAATTTGCACGTAAATAACAGACCTGTGACAATATGAAATAATTCATTTTTTCTCTACCCCTATCCTTGTATTCGTTCCTCACACACGCTTATTGCAGCTGTTGTGGGTGTGACTTTCTTTCCTACCTGTTCACAATCGAAACTCACAACAGTGACACAGTCAGTGGTAGAGGAAAAAATAGACACCTTACAAGAGAAGAGTAAAGTACTTTTTTGTTATATACAACAAATTAACTTGCATTCCAAGGAAACTGTATATGCGAATGCTGATTACAGATGAGGGTATATATAATTAAATTAATTAATTTTAAATTAAGAAGATCGCACATTTCGAGTCGAACCTCAGATCTGGAAGACAAAAAAATTCATAATAGACAAGAAGAGTAAGAAGAGGTATAGCATTCTGTCTTGGTGATATCAGTTTATGAACATGCGCGTGTAAATGTTTGGAAAACGCACAAGAGAGAAAACGTAAAAAATAAAGTAAACAAACAATAAAAATCCCTCTCTTGAAATTGCTAGCCAGGAAGAAGTATTACAAATTTTGTAAAATAAGAAAAAAAAGTCCTAATTACAAATATACTTAGCATTAGCAATGTAGCCCACTTTCAGACGATGGATAAAGAAAAGTGTGCAGCAACCGTGACAAAAATTCTAATTTGTTAAAAATAATACAATTTTCTAGTATTGTACTTACTTAAGTCTGTATAGTTTACTGTAAGTATAAGTTAGAATCATTGTACATGCGATCGTGCGGGAAATTAATAGCATCACAAACGCAAAAAAAAACCGAACGAGCCAACTTATTTGAACAATCAACTTAAGAATACGAGAGAGAGGGGAAAAAAAAAAAAAAAAAAGGTAAGAAAGGTTAAAAGGAAATCAAACACGGAATTTCAAAGCTAGTCTGGTACAAAACTGGAACAACGAGCGTATATGAATGGCAAACGGGCGAATCTTTTTTTTCTTTCTTTTGCGGAAAATCGGCAAAGTTGAAGCATGATGAGCATTGCTTCCAGTCTGTAAAGCGGATTTACTTACATTCAGTTCTCTAGCAAAGAAGAAATGATGGTAGCTAAAAAAAAAAAAATAATAATGTCTCTAAAAGACTACTTACTAGTAGTTCCTATTTTTTTTTTAATGTAATAATATTAGGGGGAAAGAGAGATAAAATTAATTTCACCATAATTTTTTATTTTTGCAAGTTCTTAATTTTCACCTACACACACTGATGATTAAAAACAAAAAAAAAAACTAGAAAAAGGAATCTGTAAGAATTCTTCGTGTAGAATTCTATAGAAATTAAAAACGAATATATTCTTTTGCATTCGATCTTTAAGTACCAAAACAGTCACACCTTTTTCAAGACGAAAAGAATCAAATTAATGATTGATAAAGTGGTTGTGAGTGGGGAGTCAAAAAACGAATAACTAAACAATTGATTGCATTTTTTAACCACTGGTTGCCAGTTGGTAAAAAAAAAAAAAAAAAAAATGTATATAAAAATAAAAATTAGAAAGAACGTTTTTTTGACCACCAAAACATTTTATTTTTAAAGCAACAATAATTTTGACCAAATAATTAAACTAATTCGTGAGATAGAGGAAAAAGGACAAGGTGCATTTAAAGAAAAATAAAAGAAAAAAGAAAAAGAAAAAAAAGTCAAACTTACCGCTGCTTTAGTCGTGATCGTCCTCCTGCTTCTATAAGACAGTAGTAAGTAATGTAGCAGTGGCATAAAGCGGTTCACCCGGCACTCTACTATAGTAATAAGTGAGGCAACAACGGAGAAGAGGGGGGTGCACCTCACCAAGTGAATAAGAAAGAGAGAGGAAAAGAGAAAGAGAGGAGCAACGAAGCACTTTGTGCTGCTGCTGCTATGAAACTGAAAATCATATAACCAAAGCGCATGCGTATTGTCATTTAGGAACTGATATCATTTACTTTTGAAATCAATTGCCCCGAAAAAATCTATTTCGTTCATTCATTACAAACGATTTTTGTTTTATGAATGTCCTTCAGTTAGTCATTTGTTTCGTACTTGTTCTATTACTATCGAATTTATTTATTTATTTTTACATTTTCATTAATATATCTTCTTACCATTGAAGATCGATACAGTGACTCACAGTGTTACAACTTACAATACAAGTCCCCTAGAAGAAAAACAAATTTCTCTAGTTTTTAATTCAATTGGCAGATCACTGAAAATACATATTCTTTCTATGTAACTTTTTCTTCATCGCGTTACTGTTTAATCATCAACGCTTCTTGATTTTTATGTCCAGTGCTCCAACGACTCTGAGGATGACTGTCAATGTCATTCTCGGAATTAACGGAGGACTTTTTATGTTTTAGTAATATTTTTATCACAAGCTGAGACTCCCCTTGTTGTGTAATGAAGGGAAATCTTAATAACTGAACTTTGAACTTCTTTGATACACTTGCTTGGAGACAAATAAACACGGTCTCGATACATCAAATTAAAACTAAAGAAGCATGATCTTCTAAGCTAACATCCTTCCAACTGTCAAACCAGAAAAATAATTTTTTTATAAGAAGCAACTGAGAGCGATGATGCAAAAGTGACAAGTTTCTCCCACAGGCGCTAAAAATGCTTGACCACACTGAGGAAATTATTGAAGTTTATCGGAAAATATGAACATTTTCGTTTTACATTAGTGACATGAAAAATAATTATCAGTCTCTTAGCCTCAGATGTTTTAAAAATAGAATAAAAATAAAAGGAAAGTGCATTCGTGATGTAGATTTAATAACTCAAACAAACCGAGGTATCTCAGAGAAATAAAAATTTGTTGATTGTATTTGTTAAAGTGCAACAACCATTTAGAGAACATAGTAGTAGAACGAGACTCAGTCATGTAAATGATGACTACTGATTCTCGTTCTATATTGCTAGGTTTAACAAAGTGCATTTTGATTACAGGAAATAGTAAATTTAAATCCTTTAGTTTTCAATTAAAGCTAAAAATGAAAGCTTCAAGAAAGCTTTTTCATTTAAAAATTCATTTAAACAAATTATCGAAAATTACTGGAGGTAAAGTAAAAACTAAACATCTTTTCTTTTTTAAATTAAATATATTAAAAAAAAAACTGAACACACTTTAATGTTGGTCATGGGATGCGTGTATGTGTGCATATGATCCGCAGACAGATCTGTTTCGCTGTATCACAGCTCATCAGTACGGTTAGACTCCGATTGCTTTTAACCCAATGCAGGTTTCATTAAAAATGACAGACAAGGTGTGATGGTAAGTTTGTTATGTAATTTTTTATGTGATCTTATGATTTCTTTCTTTTGAGGACATAAATTATATAAAAATTGTCCAAATGTTTTGTTTAAAAACTTAACAATCACTCTTTGTTTGTCATTTTTAATGAAACATGCATAAAAAAGAAATTGCTGCTCTCTCTCTCTATATATATATATAGGGTACGTATGGATGGAATAATATTCCTTGTCCAAAGAAACACTATTCTTAAAAAGGTGCTCAATACAAAGTACAGCTAATAAACCATTCAATTTAAACCACATCACTTGACAAGACACAAGGAGTGTCGAAACAAAATAGCTACTTTTGTAGTGATATTAAACATATCCATGTTATAATTTTTTTAATTATATATATATATATATATATATATATATATATATATGAAAATGAAATATATTTAAAAAATCCTTGCTCATGAACTGTCGTTGGGGGTGGGGAGAATATTCATAATTTTTTTTTTTTTCCATTTTCTACCGCCCCACTAAAAAAGTAAAGCTAAAAAAGTTAAATAAAAATGCCGTTAGTTGAATAAATTGAATATTTCAGTTTGCTTTCAATATCTGGAACTCAAACTGGAAAAAAGCATTTTTACCGGACAGAACTGACGGCAAGAATGGAGTTATTAAAAAGAAATTCGAAACAAAACAAAACAAAACAAAGAAAATTTAGTTACTCTCCCTTCATTTATAAAAACGACGAATCAATTTCAGGACTACCTCCGAGCAGCAATTACTTAATCTTAAAAAGCTCGTATTTGAAGTTTCTAAAATCGTCTGCTAGTCTTTAATGTGTATATCGTTTTGAAAACTTTTGACTGTCACGCACCATTAATAATCATCTCAGATTGACTTTAACTTGAGAATTAACATAATCATAATGTAGATTGCAATTTATTAGACAATGTAACAATCTGCATATGTGTATGCACGCTCATACGATGCGAAACGCATAAAAAAACCACTCTGCTGAACGTGCATAGTGCATAAATGAAATGATGGAATGGAATGCTTACTACCACTTACCAGAGATACCATCCGCCAAAAAATACATTTATTTTGACAAAAATGCACATATGTAAATGACGGGGCGTGGAAAAATGTGTACTTACAATACATCATACGACTCTGTGTAGCCAACACATACAATAATAACAACAAACATGAGGAAATTACACGAGCAAACATAAACTCATATTTCCGCGGAAGTGCTTTAAAATTCTCGGCCCGACCGAGAAGCAGCTTTCCAAAAATACTTAACTTTCTTAATGTTTGGCCAGATTTTGGAGAGAGCTTCAGATAACTTTTCAACACCACTCGTAAAAACTTCTGTTCGTTTAGTTATTTTTTTTAAAGCTTAGTTTGGTAAGGCACAACATGTGAGTGGTATAGGAAGATCGTGCAGCGCCAGTTTTTTAAGTGTAAAGTATCGAACTGCTTTTAAAATTTGTTTTGCTTCTAGTTTTTAGTGTTTGTCTTATGCTCTTTCTACCTTTGTATATCTGCTGAATTTATTACCTGTCCGTATGCAGGTAGTCTGCTACCAGTCAGTCAATCAGTTAAGTGATATACGTGATACACGCTTGGGCGATCATGTCTCGAAAGAGACATGACTGACTGGGCAGAAGATTATCCTGCAGTAGGTTGCCATTGCTTTCTGTGGTAGACTGGTTGCCAACCAAGGCTATAGAACCCAATCAGTCCTGTTATTTAACATATAACTGGAAGGAATAGACAGATTAATACTTTTCCCAAGGGTATTTGCGCGTAAGTGAATGCAATGAATTCGGCTAGAGATTCTTAATTACTCTATGTCTTTCCCAAATATGTTGAGGCTGCTGAGCATCTCCAATTCTTTGTGGCATATTTTGTTGAACACCTTTGCATAATCGATAAAACATAGGTACAAGTCCTTCATTTGTATTGCTCTTTCAGAGAGCATCCTCATCATAAATTCCTTGTTCTGGTGTCTTTGATGAACCCGCACTGTTTTTGTCCTATCTCTAGCCTGATTCTGCTTCTCGCTCTATTCATCAGGATTCGGACGATCAATTTTGTAATATGACTCATTAAGCTAATAGTTCAGAGGAGTTCACACTCATTTACACCTAGCTTCTTAGACAGTGCTATAAAAATTAACTTGCATAGGTCATCTGGCATTATGTCACTATTATAAATTTAATTTATTATTTCTGTAATTTTCTCTATGCCAAATTCTTCCAGGGCTAACAGCAGCTCTATTACAATATCGTCTGGTCCCGGCTGCTTTGTTTCTATTCAGTTTGGCCATTGCAACTTCCACTTCAGACTTTAATATTTCCAGTCCATCCTCATCTTTGTGTATTATTGGTTGCTCTCTCTTGTCTTATGTATAATTACATATAGATCATTTGAAATAATATTTTCTCTAATTTATCATGCAAGTAAATAAATTTTCTACGTATATAAAATTACAATATACATAGACAATGTTGTAATAAAATTCAACACTGCATGGAAAACTGCAAAATTCATATTCTGATGCAATTGTCATTAAAGTGTGAAACTGACAGTTGCCATGTCATGTTGATTCATATGTCCACACTACAAACTATAACTATAAAAGTTATCTCTCATATTGAACAATCTTACTCCATAAATATAGAAAATTTTAGTGTTTTACTTATATCACTTTAGATGTTACTTTTAGTGGATAAACATATTTGAATAGATGCTCCGTTTATTTATTAAACAGTATATTTGTTTATTTTTCATCTACCAGCTAGAATATTCAAGAAATATTATTATATCCATCCTGTTGGGGAATGTGTATTTTTTCTTTAATAAGATTTAATATTTAGTGAATATTATATAGTGTGTTTTCAAGATTTAGCTCTGAGTAAAACAAATTCATGGATTTGGAACAAAAAAAAAAAAACAAAAAAAAACTCAAGAATGACCTCAAAATCTGCAAAAATAATTCATCCTTTAATAGTCAGTTGTGCTTAGTTTAATATGTAACATAAATAAAGCAAACTTTTGTAAGATAGCAAGAGTCAAAAAGTATTACCCACACACACACACACACACACACATATATATATATATATATATATAGGATTAATTTGGAGGAGTTTGTCACTTAACTCAGCAGAGTCATGCCAAGTTTGAAGTTTCATGAAGGCACCATTATGATGGCCTCACTTGTCAGGGCTTAATTTTCAATCAAATTGAAATTATGCCCTGACGAACTAGGACATCATATTAATTCTCTATCTCTATCTTAATATGAAACCTATTTGCCAAAATATCTTTTTAACAGTAAACCACTGAAAAAACAACAAACTTGGTGCTAAGCATTATCACAACTCAACATTTATATATATATATATATAAACATGCTTGACTAATAAATTATGCTTTCATTACAATTGAGCTCTCTAGAGAGGAAAGTTTTAAAAACAGTTACCACTTCTGTGATTTATGCATTACTCTTCAGTAATAAATTGAGTTCTCCTGGTGGCTGGCGTGTGCATACACTATATAACATGCTAAAATTCATTCCTGTCTCATTCCATTTGCTAATGGCTTAGGGAGTAGGCACTCCAACTGACACCAAATCAGTCAAGTTTTGATCTCAGCTGGAAGCAAGTAGTTGTCTATCCATACTGATGAGCCTGTTATACAGCAAAACAGGCTTGTATATGGATGACTAATATATATATACACACACACACAGAAGCAGCAAAGATAAATCCAAATTTTGTTTTTAACTTTTATTATATTTAAAAAATTTTTAAGATATTTTTTTATAATCAGTTCACTCAAAGCAAGGTGAAAATGTCTCTTATACACAAGGGGTTACAGGGAGTGAAAGTGAGAGAAAGGACTGAGTATAGGGAGAATTGAAGAAAGGACAAAAGTTTAATGGGATTCAAGACGATAGAAAATAGGGATTGATGTTGCATTTAAATTTTTGAAGATTTCAGTTATCAGAGAAGCAAGTAAACAGAAGGGAGTTTCACAGGGCGGAGGGAGAAAATATTAGCGTAGTTGTCAACTTTGCAGATGAACAAGTCTATTCTAATTCTCCAACTCTTTTGCATTCTTAATTTCCACTGTAAGATGATCACATTTCAAACCTAAATTGTTTGTCCATTTAAAATACTACATTTATTAGAAAATATATTCAGCTTAAATGCAGTGGCCATCTCTTTTTCCATTAGCCAGGAATATATATCGGAATCAAAATATAGAGAGAGAGAGGATGCAAAATAGTGAGATAGGAGATGACTATTGACTTTACATTTAAATTCTTGGAGATTGTAGCTGTCAGGGAAGCAAGTAAATGGAAGGGAATTCCACAGGCGGGAAGTGCGAAGAAAAGAAGCTAATGGGATAGAATTTGCGTTTACAATTTATTGGGTTCACAGTATAAGGGTGGGACCTAGTTGCTAATCTTGTGGCTCAAATAAATTCATATATAGGGAGCACCAGTGAGCTAAGTTCATCGGAGCAGAAGCCGTAAACGTATTTGTAGAAGAGACAAAGGGAAGCCACACTGCACCAGTGAGAAAGCGACTGTATCTGAGCTGCCATGTTGGGATCGATCACATTGCAGATTCTCTGTTGAATTTTGTCAATGACCCTAGGTGGAGAGAAGGAGCACCTGATATGGCAGCAATGGTGGGTCATGAGAATCTCTCTAGTAAGGCCTAGCATAGAAATACCATGGGGGTGCCATTAATAAATAGAAACAAGAACAAGACTTCATCAGCAGCAGTAAGAAAAGTAAAGAAGTCATTAAGAAGATCAAGCATGATCGTAGGGATTAAGAACATTAGGTTCAATAAAAATAGACATATTAAAATATTTTCATATATCTTTTATCACACTTGTGTGTGTGAGTGTGTAAAACATAGATACTACATTTTGATCCTGGACAGAAGTGGTAAGTAGTGACACTTTGATGCTAAGCAGCTGTACTAATCTATCCATAGTTCCATCATTTTTTTTATAGATACAACTAGCAGTTTAGCCCAGTTTCACTCGGGTAGTTTAAGGAATAATAAGAATAAAAAACATATGATGAATTTACATAGTAAATACTTACACAACATCTGCCCTCGTCACTTTTATAGATATAGATAACAATGTAGAATGTCTTTATTGGATTAGGATGGGAGGGGGCGGAGAAGGGGCAACATATATAGATAATATAAAGTGGAGTGATCGATTCTATATTATAATCAATACATAAAATGATCTCTGACCTTGTGGGGTGATAATATATATTTTTCTACCCCTAATTTTGGCTTTCTGAAAAATTTTAAGGTATAGTTAGCCTTCTAAAATTTTGAACTACATCTGAACGCAACTCCCATCGGGCTAGACCACAAAGTCAAATCTATCAAGCAAACAAATCCTTACACAACATCCACCCTCGTCTCTTTTATAGATATAGATGCTTCTTCTAGATCATGACTCTCCTCCACTTCCTGTTTTTGTAACCAAATTAAGGTTTTTTTTGCTATCTCTCCTAATCTCTGTTTTGTCAACCACTTGCACAAGCTCATAAGGTACGTTATTTTATGCCCCTCTGTCTCTCATCTTCAAAATGTCCTGTGAGCATCAAATTCTCCAAGCCCTCTTTCCACATTATGTGCCCATGAAATTTCAATTTTCTCTGTTTTGAAGTATGTGTCCTTTTTTGTTTTTTTTTCATTTTCCCTTAAAACGTTGTCAATGCTCACATGTTCAGTCTATGGGATTCTCAACATCCTTCTGTAGATCTACTTTTCTGATGTCTGAAGTCTCTTGTTCATTTGTGAAAGGATTGTTCAGCACTCATTGTCATATAGAAAAACTGACATTACATAACAGACTGGCTTACAGCCATATCACATTGAATACACTGGTTCTCACTCAATCACCAAAGCTAAGCAACATTGAGCCTGGTCAGTACTTAGATGGGTGACCACTTGAGAATACCAGGTGCTGTAAGCGTTTAGTGACAGATGTGCATTGTGGTGCAGTGGATATCGGCTCGGAAAGAGAAATCGGTGAGTCAAGTTTGAATTCCAGTTGAATACCCTGCATTCACTTAAGCACTGGTACCCTTGGGAAAGGTATTAATCTGTCCCTTCCCTACAGTTATGGGTTAAATAACAGGATAGGACTTGGGGATCCCTCTTTAAAAACAAACCCCAATGTATCTTGATACTCGAAAAGAAGAAAGTATTACTAGACACAAAACTTATGTAAAAACAACAATAAATTGTTGAAAGAAAAAGGTATTACCAGTAATAAATAAATAAAATTTAGTTGGCAATAAATGACCCACCGAGGTTGATATGCCATAAAACAAAAACCAACCCAACCAACCAGCAACATAACAGACCAGTGCTCCTTGCTTTGTTTCTAATTACATTATTCTGTTTCTTAATACTTTGCTTAGCTTTTAAAATCATCTTTCACTATCCCAATACCCAATGGAAGAATTAATATTCCATAACAATTTAGTGCTATTTTCTTTATTTCTAATAAAATATATTTCTTGATACTTTGCTTAGCTTTTAAAAACATCTTTCACTATCCCAATACCCAATGGAAGAATTAATATTCCATAACAATTTCGTGCTATTTTCTTTATTTCTAATAAAATATATTTCTTGATACTTTGCTTAGCTTTTAAAAACATCTTTCACTATCCCAATACCCAATGGAAGAATTAATATTCCATAACAATTTCGTGCTATTTTCTTTATTTCTAATAAAATATATTTCTTGATACTTTGCTTAGCTTTTAAAAATACTTTCACTATCCCAATACCCAATGGAAGAATTAATATTCCATAACAATTTCGTGCTATTTTCTTTATTTCTAATAAAATATATTTCTTGATACTTTGCTTAGCTTTTAAAAATACTTTCACTATCCCAATACCCAATGGAAGAATTAATATTCCATAACAATTTAGTGCTATTTTCTTTATTTCTAATAAAATATATTTCTTGATACTTTGCTTAGCTTTTAAAAATACTTTCACTATCCCAATGCACCTTCAGATTTAGGTGCTGCATGTTCCTTCCTTTCATGAAAGAATTCTTAGATAAGTGAATTTTTCTAATTGCTTGATTTTATAAATCTTCAATTCTTTGTTTGCATCTTGGGCTGTTCCTCTTGCTGACAACCATACATGTTGCCTTACAATTGGTGCTTAGTCCTTTCTTTCAACTTTCCCTTTTATTACCTTCTGTAGGAATTCCTGTAGTCTAACTTCTGTTTCTGCTTAGTTTTAATATAATTCAGAAATTTAGCAAAAAATCTCTGGTTTTTCAAACACTTTGGTAAACTTCCTGTTTTCTAATTCTTTTGTCACATGAATTTACAAAAATGTTGATGCCACTTGTTAACATAAAGATGTACTAAAAACTTCTGAACTCAGCCCAACCAGGAAGCATTTCCATAAAAAAAAATAAAACAATAAAAAATTCTGATATCTGGTCATTTGAACAGATTTTGGAAAGTGGGCCAGGCCAAGTATTTTTCAGCACACCTTTTTATGCATGTCTCTCTCTCTCACACACACACACACACATATATATATAAAAATATCTATTTATATGCATATTTAATTGTACACATGCATTGTCTGTCTGTCTGTCTCATACACAAACTGTAAAACAACAAAATAAAAGACATTCAGGAAAAAGCAACCAAACACAAGCAGATAAGTATCACGTCACGTGAACATTGATAGAAAGGATGACAATGATACCAGATCTTCAAGTTAATGTATATATTTTAGTGGTGAGTTCAACAGATAGACTGATTGTTCCAAATACTTGTCACACAACAGTTATTCTTACTCTCCCTCTCATCTTTTTTTCTGCCCAATCTTTCTTTTCAACAATGTCTATTCTTTCTTCCTTCTTTCATTCTCTTAACCTATTCCCTTCTTTCTCCATATAAATATTCTATCTCGTTCTTTCTGTCCTCATTTCTTATCCTCTTTCTTTCTTTCATTTATTTATCTCCTTTCATATATTTCTCCTTTCTTTCATTCCTTCATTTATTCATCCTATTTCTTTCTTTCTATCTATCCTTCCTTCCTTCCTTCCTTCCTTCCTTCCTTCCTTTCTTCCTTCCTTCCTTCTCCTATTTACTTGTTACTTTGTTCTTTCTTTATTTAATTCTTTCTTTTTGATTCATTTATTTATCTTGTTTCTTTCTATCTTCCTTCCTTCTTTCTCCTATTTACTTGTTACTTTGTTCTTTCTTTCTTTAATTCTTTCTTTTTGATTCATTTATTTATCTTGTTTCTTTCTATTCCTTCCTTCCTTCCTTCCTTCTCCTATTTACTTGTTACTTTGTTCTTTCTTTATTTAATTCTTTCTTTTTGATTCATTTATTTATCTTGTTTCTTTCTATCTTCCTTCCTTCCTTCCTTCTCCTATTTACTTGTTACTTTGTTCTTTCTTTATTTAATTCTTTCTTTTTGATTCATTTATTTATCTTGTTTCTTTCTATTCCTTCCTTCCTTCCTTCCTTCCTTCTCCTATTTACTTGTTACTTTGTTCTTTCTTTATTTAATTCTTTCTTTTTGATTCATTTATTTATCTTGTTTCTTCATCTCTTCATTTAGAATCATATTTTTTCTTTTTCTGTGTTGTTCCTTTTTTCTTTCCTTTTTTTTTCCTTTATTCAAATTCTATATTTCTTTCATTCTTTCTTTGTCAGTTTCTTTGCTTTTTGTTTTCTTTTTCATTTTTTCTCCTCTGTCTTTCTTTGTTTTATGTTACTGTTAATATCTTTATCCAGCTATATTTTTCTCAACATCAAATTGTTTTGCTTAAATCAAAAGAAACTTGTTACAGATGAAATTTTAAAATAAAAGAATAACCGTTAAATTTGTTTTCTTAAATAATGGCGCGAAATTATTAAAAAATTGATTTCTATAACTATCACTTTGTGATCAATAAAAACTGGTTAGTTTCAGGATGAACAAAAGCCTGCAAGTACAAAATTCTGACAGTATTCTTTGAATACAGCAAAGCTTTCCACAAGGCTATTTTTGTGGAGCAGCTAATGAGGATAAAACAAACAATAGCTTGCAAATGTGAACCAATGCACTAGAAGTGCTCAATGCGAATATATATATAACTGAATTTTTAAATGCTTCAATAATCCAACTGAAAATCTGCAATGTGATAGATCCTGACTTAGCAGCTCGGATACAGTCACTTTCTCACCGGCGCAATGTGGCTTCCCTGTGTCTCTTCTACAAATACTTCTGCTCCGATGAACTTAGCTCACTGGTGCCCCCTATATATAAATTTACTTGAGCCACAAGATTAACAACTAGGTCCCACCCTTTTACTGTGAAACCAATAAATTGTAAACGCAAATTCTACTCCAGCAGCTTCTTTTCTCGCACTTCCCACCTGTGGAATTTTCTTCCATTTACTTGCTTTCCCGACAGCTATAATCTCCACGAATTTAAATGTAAAGTCAATAGTCATCTCCTATCTCACTAACTTCCATTCTCTGTCCACTTCACTCTCATCAGTATTCTCATCCATCTTTTACCCACTTCCTGACACCCCTTATAACGTATCACTGTTTCTCATAAGTTTTTTCCTATGTAACCCTCTGCAAAAAAGTAGCAATAAAATGCCTTGTTTGGGGCGATATGATTATAAAAAAAAAAACAAACAAACAAAAAAAAAACAACATAACCCTTTCTTGTTTTTTTAAATATCATGCCTGGATAGAGATAATCTACAGTTTCCCTTTCTCTCATACATGAACTCTTTGCTATGATACCTAGTTTTTATGAATTTGTAAAAGTAGGATGCATGTTCCTTAGACGTTGAGGTTCACTCGTGAAGAAGTGATTCTTCCATTGCATGTTCCTTTTCAGATGTTGGGGGTCGCCAGTGAAGTTATAGGGTGCGTGTTTCTTGGACACCAGGAGTCACCAGCGAAGCCATGAGAAGACGGTTAATGTTTATTAATTCAGCCTTGTGTGAAGCATAACCGAACTCCCTACAACTTACAAGTTTTATCCAGAATTATCAGAAGGTTTGTTGTCAGCAGATTGGAATGTGTGAATCAGTGTGGAAGAATAAGGCATACATTTTGTGTGTTAAAATAAAAATTTATTGATAGAAAGGATAACATGAATTTTAGAAATTAATGTTCACTGAGAAGGTTAAGGGTATCAAGAGTTGTAGAAATTTTCGTAGTAGTAATTTGTTGGAAAGAGTTTATGTGTACATATGTGTGTATGTATGAGCATTTGTTTGGTAGGAATGTCTTTGAATGGAGAAGAAAAAGTAAAAGGAATTAGCACACAAGAAGGAAGTAGAAAGAGAATGAATGTGTGACATGATCTTACGTCCGGGTTGACTTGAAGTTTCTCTCATTACATTTTAGTGTGTCGTCTCGCTGCTCCCATCTGACTGTCTGGCTGATACTGACCAAAGCCTTTTATAGTTATTTAGTTTTTCACAGCCAAAATTCGGAGGTGGGGGGGCATTGGCTTCTGTCCCTTGTCCGTAGAATTGCTACTGGATCACATCAATTCACAGTTGAAATAACTAGATTTAACCTTAATTTCTATGCAAACAGTTTATTTTCTCTCCTTTCTCTTTTGTGGAACTCATTTCCCACTTCATGTTTTTCAGCTGAATTTGCTCTTCAAAAAGTTTAACGCAATGTAAATCACTATCTCACTGACTTGATTACATTTCTATTCTTCTCTCTCACTAATGTTTTTCTTTTTCTTTCTTGTTCTTCCACGCTCAGTAACCGGTTGTATCTAAGTGACTTCACTGCCTTTCATGAATTAATAGAAGTAAAAAAAAAATATATATATATATATATACATATTGCAGATCAGACCTTGAACTATCGCCAGTCAGCAATAAATGAATGTTCCCTCAGGAAGGCTACATGATTTGAGTGTCTGTTGAGCCTCAAACTCAACCCAGACTTCAAGTGAAGCTCATACATACATTCCACTGCTAAAGATGCTGGAAAAATGGTTAGTTCCCATAACATTCCAGAAAGTAGCTGACTTCTTATGCTATACTTCCATATACTTACTTTCCTGACAGGTACAACCTACAAAAATGTAAATGCAATGTCAATTCCCATCTCTTATCCACTTGACTCTAGTCCTTTCTACATCACCCCACATATCTTGTTCTTTTCCTTTCTCTCTACCTTCGCAACTATCTTCACACCTGTGTTCCCATCCTTCTCTTGCAGTTTCTCTGATGCCCTCTATAACTGGTTCGTCTTTCTCTTCACTCTCCTCCTGCCTAAACTTTTACTCTCTTATGTAGCCCCCTGTGCATCAGTGGTAGTACCACCTTGCTTGGGGTGAAACGATTAAAAAAAAAAAAAAATGTTGCAAGAACTCACTGCACTGGAAAGTGCTCAGACAAATTAAATTCTTTAGTTCTACCAGTTTTAACCTTCACAGCTAAGACCAGCCATTATATTCTATTCATGAGATGTAATCTTCACTCAAGCAGCTACTTCCCGCAAACCATTACTCTGTGGCACCAACTCCCAAGAGGATGTTTCCTGATCACTACAATCTTAACGTGTTCAAATCTAGGCTTAACCGTTATGTTCCCCACATATTCACATAAACTGTATCTCTTATTCTGTAACCCTCTACCTTGACTGGCTCCCAGCCCTTGTAAAGGGTTAAACATTATTATAAAAAATTATATATCTGTAAAACTTCAAAATTTACATACACCAAATGATTATTTCAGTTAAATAAATTTACTTCATCAGCTATCTTTTTTATTATTATTTTCCATAAATAAAAAAAATGAAAATAAGATTTTCAAATTTCCCATTTCTCCCGAATAGGTACCACCTACTAAAATTTTCACAAAATCTGAGATGATAATCATGGTAACTCTCAAATATTTTTATACTAATTTTTCACACAAGAGTCACTCAAGGTAGAGAGTTACTGAATGAGGTTGTTGTGCCTGTTATGGAGGATTTCATAATTGTGAAACCTTACCGGAGATACCATAGCTGGAAAATTTTATGTAGGAACCCCCTCTGCACATCTCGTTAAGGATATATCTGATCACCCTTGTGATGAATTTATTGCCCAGTGCAATACTGATTCTGTGTGCAATAACAAATAGAACATCAGCAGTGGACCTAGAAGTGTGAAATCTATGCTGTTTATCACTCAGGAGGTTGTTTCCATTAATGTTATTAGCAATTTTCTTGGTGATAGACTCAAAGAGTTTGCTGATAACACTAAAGAGGTTGATGTTTCAATATTGAGAAAGAGATGAGTGTTCACCCACATTCTTGGTGGTAAGAGTTATGGCAGCATTCAACAACTGAGATAAAGAGACTGTCCAGAAGAGTTGCAGGATATTCCAAAGTTGTCTGGAAGCTGTGGTTAAAGCCAATGATTATTTTATTGGATAAATTTACTCTTTAATATTTGAAGATATTTTTGTGTAATTTTGGTAAATATATCTGTTAAAATAAGATCTCGGTGTTATTTTCATTTTTACATACTTTAGATGACAATTCATCCATCGCACCCTGTATAACAATAAGAAATAATGTTGCTCAGACTATGACACCCCATCCCCCTTCCTGGTCTCAAAATTCTAATTTAAAAAGATACTTTTTTTACTTGTCTCTTTCTATTGATGTACAGAGAATTACAATATAATCATTAGTCCACATAGACTGGTCTTCATTACTGCCCTGTTGCTTCTTTTTGTTTTTGCCTGTGCACCCAACAACCTCTTCATTTCAGTTGTTGAGAAGGCAGAACGAAGACAACCGTCTTTTTTTCTTTTTTTTTTTTTTCAGATCCGTAATTTTCTCTGAGATCAGAAATCACAATGTGGCAGGGGAGGTGAAAGATTTTTGACTGATTATTTGACACCTTTGATCACCCGGGGGTGGAACTAAAGCAAACAACTGCAGACTTAGGTGTGAGTAACTTATGGCCAGTTAGTGCACGCAACATAATTTTGAGACCAGGAGAAGTTGGGGCGTCATAAGACAATCTCTGCTCAGACAATCTGAACAAGTGAATGTGCATTAAGACAAATAGAACCTTGTTTGAGTGTGAGGCTTTCTGTAACTGAGCAGTCAACGCATGGCAGATCGAACAGTGGTTTCACTTGCAAAGGAAAGGTGTAGGATCACACTCACACACATATATCCAAGTGAATAAAGAACGAAGAAAGTATTAACAACATTCAAAACATTAATTTAAAAACAGTGCTCAGTATAGAAATAGAGCTATGAATATTTATTATGAGTTATAGTTTAGAAATTATAATTTACTACAAAAGTGTACATTTTGTTTCAACATAAAAAAAAACAATGTCTCAAATGTTATTTTTGAAAAAGATTAAAAAATCTCACTTCCCCTTTATTTTTGGAAAAGTTTTTTTTTTTGTACAAGGTAAAGAGGATAGAAAAGATGGGAAAACAAAAAAGGAAATCGAAAAAAGTGGGGAAACGAAAAAGAAAGAGAGACATATAGCAAATAAAGAGTGTGATACAGAAAATAAAAAGAACAGAGAACATATAGAGAAAATAAAAAATAAAAATAAAAAGTGGAAATAAAAAACAAAGGATTAATGCTGAGTAGTTTGTCACTCAACAGAGAAGGCTCATACCAATTTTGAAGTTTCCTGATTTATGATATCCTCACTCATCAGGGCAGGGCAGAGCTTCTTTCTATTGCTCTAACTTGATTTATTTTCATATTTCTATAGTAAGTCAGTTAAGTGCCATATGTGATACATGCTTTGGGCAATCATGTCTCGAAATAGACATTACTGACTGGGCAGAAAATTATCCCGCAGTAGGTTGCTATTGCTTTCTGCAGTAGACTGGTTGTTGACCAATGCTATAGAACCCAATCTGTCTTATTATTTAACCCATAACTGGAGGGAAGTGATCGATTAATACCTTTCCAAAGGGTATTTGTGCATAAGTGAATGCAAGGAATCCAACTGGAATTTAAACTCTAATCCTGAATAGTTTGTTGAGATTTGATATTTTTTTGTGGGAGTGGTCAATTGCTTTTACTTTTATTGGATTGATTTTTTTTTAATGTTGTATATTTGTGCTTGGTTTCTTTCTTTTTTTTTTTTTTTTTTTGCTTTTAGTGTGCATATGAATGAATGCCTGCTTAATTGCTTTATATTTAGTGACTGTGTGCTTAATTGCTTTTTTTGGTTTGTCCTTATCATTTAGGTTGACTCCTGTTTTTATTATGTTGGCTTGAACTTTTTCTTACCATGTTGGTATGTGTGACTGTTTAAAAAGAGTTTCTTTTTTAGGTCATGGTTGAGTGTTTGTGTTTATGGGAATGGTCAATTGTTTTGCTTTTGTTGTTTTGATTTTCATTTTAATGTTGCATTATTTGTGCAAGTGTTTGATTTCTTTTTATTGTTTTTTAATGTATTCATGAATGGATGTCCACTTAATTTTTTTATCTTGAGTGGCTGTTTACTTAATTGCTTTTTGTCATTTAGGTTAACCTCTTTTTTACCATGTTGATATGTATGACCACTTAAAAGGATTTATTTTTTAGGTTATGGTCAGGTGTTTGTGTTTCTTGTGTATATTTGTGTTTGTGTGTGATTTTTTATTTCATGGTTGTTATATTATTTTTTCTTTTTGCTGTGATTGAGTGTTTGTATTCACATTTTTTGTTTGTCTTTATTTGATTTTGTTGTTATTTACATAGTCTAGTAGGTATTTGTTTGCATATTTACATTTTCCCATTATTTCATTTCTTTTATTTAATATTTCACTTTGATTTTCAAAGCTGATTATTGCTCGCTTCTCTTCAAAGTATAGTTTGCAGTTTTTGTTATTGCTACTGTGTGGTGGTGCTCTTTTTACGAATTCCCATTAAATTTTTGGTATTAATGTTATTTTCTTTTTGGTTTCATATGTATTTTGATAGTGTTGTATTGCTTTTGTATTTTTCTATGCCCAGTGATGTTTTGTGATTGTTGAATCTTTCCTTGAAGGTTGTTTCTGTTGCTCCTATATACATCTTTTTGTTTGTGTTAGTGCTATTTGTCAGAGTGACTTTATATATTATATTGTTGATTAGACATTTGTTATTAAGCGAACCATTGTCTTTCAGCAGTTGCATTTGTTCATATTGTGTTGGTTTATGCTGTTGCTATTGACTTTTCCAAGTATTTTCTTACTGTGTTTGTTTGTTATTTTCTCCATGTTTTCTATGCAGATGGAACTGATTTTGACTGTGTTTTTATTGATGATTTTTTATAATTTGCTGTATTTGGGGAAATGTTCTTCTATGATACTGTAAAATATTTTCCCTATTTTTGTTTTATAGTGTTATTGTTGGGTGGGTTGAACCAGATTATATTTCTTTTCCTATTATTTTTGCTTTGTTTATCTTCATTTGTGTGTATGAGTTTATTCCAGGATCTGCTGTTTCTTAGCATTGATTTATATATTTCTTTGCCTTTGTTAAAACAAAAAAAGGTAATGTTATTGAAGCATTTAAAAAATTCAGTTATATATATTCGCATTGAGCACTTCTACTGCATTGGTTCACATTTTCAAACTATTGTTTGTTTTATCCTCATTAGCTGCTCCACAAAAATAGCATCGTGGAAAGCTTTGCTTCATTCAAAAAATACTGTCAGAATTTTGATAATTTTTGTTTGTTTGTTGATGATGTATATACCTATAATTTTGGACATATCTGCTTGTGTTGCACTTACATATATATATATGATTAATGCAGAGAAGTTTGACTATCAATTGAGCAGGTTCATGCTGACTTCAAAGTTTTATGAGAACACTATTATGTCATCATCACTTGTCAGGGCTAAGTTTTCAATCTGCTCTCTTGTCCTGTTTTTTTTCTTGCTGATATGAACTTTGGTATAATTTGATAATTTGTCGTGGGTGTTATCTACTGATAGTTAATTATTTTTATTGCTTTTTTTTATTTCTTTTCAAAAAACAGAAAATAATATAACAAACATCAAATGGAAAAAAATCACACATAAACTCCACAAACACAAACACTCAGCCATGATAAAAAAAAATTCTTTAAGCAGTCATATAAATCAACACAGAAAGTAGTAGGTATTTCCTTGATGAAAATCCAAAATTGTTGTGGTTTTTATCAATATCTAAACTTATTTATAAATGGAACTTTGTCTATGTGTGTGTGTGTCTGTGTGTGTATCCGTTACCTATAGACTCTGAAACAGCTGAACCAATTTTCTTCAAAATTTACACAGTTGTACTATAGGAGTCTGAGAGTGTTTTTAGTTAGGTTTTGTGTCGAGGTACCCCCGATAAATATCAAAAATCGATAATCAAAAACATCGGGTTATAGAAGGAGTGGTCTGATTTTAATCAAATTTGATACACTCATAGACAAAGACATAAGAAATTATATTCAGAAGTTTCAAGGTTGCAGTTCTTACAATAGTGCAGAAAATCGATAATATATATATAAAAGCTTTCATTATACCCGAGCAACGCTGGGCTATACTGCTAGTTATACATATATAAAATTCATAAGACAATTTTGAAAATTTATGTTTTGATATTTTGTCAATGAACTAGAACCATTAAAAAAATAATTTTATTTACACAAAAATCTATATGTAATTTTTGTTAAAATAGAATTCTTCTAAATCATTTTATATATTTATGTACATATTTCTGTGTAAGACTTCTAAAATCCATCTGCAATTTCCCAAGAAACTCTCAGTTGATGACTCATGGAACATGAAAATACTTTCAGTATTAGTACTAAACTAGGTTTACTTTGATATCATTAGATTGTTTGTTGGTGTGTTAAATAAAGACTGTTCACAACTACTGCAATGTCACTTCCTGTCATTTCTGTTTAGCTGAGGACCAAAGTGTATAAGTGGCTAGTAGCTGAATAACATCAGGAAAGCCTGATTTTGAGTGGTCGAATTGAAGCCATTGTTGTATGTTTTGGTAAATATTTAGTTATCATCTGGCAGAAATAAACACTTTAAAAACAAGAAAAAGTGTGAACATTTGGCTAATATGCATCATAAAGAACTGGATTATGATGACCTTTTAAATAAATGTGAGCCTCGCAAGTATGACATGTCTCTTGATGAAAATTGTGAGATTATTCCTACACTGTAGAGAAACATAATTTTGGACAATTTGAATCTGTATTCCAAAATGTTGAAATTGTCCTCAGAGTGTCCGTGTGCATGATGGTGATCAGCTATACAGAAGAACATTCTTTTTAAGACTGAAACTAATAAAAATCTGCTCTGTTGCACAGTGGGGCAACATTGTTTGAACTGGCTTCCATTCACATGCATGGAAAATGACATACTATTCTTGAAGATCACTGACTTCAAGCCAATAATAAAGCAATTCTCTGGAAAGAAATACTGCAAATGCTTGTTATAAAAAGAAGTTAGTAGTAATTTCATACTGTGCTATTTAATCTGTGTGGCTTGCTGAATATTATTATGGTTTTCAAGCCTTGCGTATTGTTAAAATGTTTATCATGTTGATAAGTTGCTGTTGTACAGCAGGTTTTTAATGTTTTATCACCAGTTTAATTGAAGTGCCAATAAAATAAGTATGTTTAATATTATCAATCATTTACTTCTTATTCATGTAAGTGGTTGTAATAGAGGCTCCATCACACTGGTTTTTTCTAAGGTCTATAATGCTGTTAAGACGGCCTTGACCAAAATTACACAAAAATATCTTGAGTTACTAAAAAGTAAATTTTTTTTAATAAAATTGACATTGCCTCAACCATGGCCTCCAGATGACCTTGCAATCTCCTGCATCTCTTCTGAATGGTCTCATTGTTTACGTTAATGAATGCTACTAAAATCCTTGCCTTCAGTTCATCTTTGGCGTTACAATGAGTTTTGTTGGTCTCTCACTCAACTCCAGCTAACACATAATAATCAAGGGTGTTGCATTCTGGGGAATTAGGCAATTGATGTAGGGTCGCCCTGTGGAAAAATGAATGGAGGCATAATGTCCCCATTACTAGTGCTTACTCCAAACACATTTGTAATTCCAATTAAACTCATCCAACTCTTTTCGAATCTTCTTTGCTGTCCCTAAATTGGCACCAAATCACTATGAAAAAATCTGAATTAGAGCTTCAGGTACAAACGCCAGGCAGTACAGCATGCCATTTCTGAATTTCTGGCAGAGTAAATTATGTTGTGGTGTTTTTTTGCTTACTGATGGTGCCCAACTGACCCCATTATACAGAGAAGTCAACAAATAAAAAAAAAAACAAGGTGCATACGTGAAATTAAGAATATAAAATGGCGACAGTATACCCATCGCACACAATATATATATATATATATATATATATATATATATATATATATATACATGAGTTATAATTTGTGAATAAATATTATATATATATATACATGAGTTATAATTTCTGAATAAATATTATAATATTATATATATACATATATACATACATGAGTTATAATTTCTGAATAAATATTATATATATATATACACACATACACGAGTTATAATTTCTGAATATATACATATATATATATATATATATACACGAGTTATAATTTCTGAATAGATATATATACATATATATATATATACACGAGTTATAATTTCTGAATAGATATATATACATATATATATATATACACGAGTTATAATTTCTGAATAGATATATATACATATATATATACACGAGTTATAATTTCTGAATAATAAATATTATATATATATATATATATATATATATACACGAGTTATAATTTCTGAATAAATATTATATATATATATATATATATATACACACACACACATACATGAGTTATAATTTCTGAATAAATATTATATATATATACACACACACACACACACACATGAGTTACAATTTCTGAATAAATATTACACATATATATATATATATATTTATACACGCATACTTCATTTGTAAACAAGTTATTATGCGACCTATTTACATTGTCTCATTCAGACCACTGGAAAAAAAAAAATGAAAATTTTTCTTGTGATGCATTTCATCTTTTAGGATTTGGTCAGACACAAGAAAACATTTTTCAACCTTGACATACATTTTTCAACATTGTTCTTGATACATACAAATATATACTGTTATCTTATATATATATATATATATATATATATATATATTGTGTGTATTTTGGCAGCATTTTTTCATTAATGCAGGTTTCATTGAATAATATAGACAAGTTTTGTCTATTAATTTTTTGTAGGATCCGTTCATACCGTCTGATATACTTGATGGTGTTATCGTTTAAAGACAACAAAAAATCACAGTAATTGTTGATTTTTTTATCGGGTCTAAGCTTTCGGCTCACATAAGCCATTATCAAAGAGTAAATATTAACAAAATTGATTGTATTCAAACCAAGTTTTGATATTTCCAATAACGTACTCAAATGCCTGTAATCAGATCAGGGACCACAACGCCACTATTTTGTCACTGTCTTCGGCCATCCGCCACGGTAGGGATGGACTCATATTTTCAATTTAATTCTCTTTATTGTTAATAACTTAAATGTTCTATGTTTACTGTGTGTTAATATTTACTCTTTGATAATGGCTTATGTGAGCCGAAAGCTTAGACCCGATAAAAAAATCAACAATTACTGTGATTTTTTGTTGTCTTTCAACGATATCACCATCAAGTATATCAGACGGTATGAACGGATCCTACACAAAATTAATAGACAAAACTTGTCTATATTATTCAATGAAACCTGCATTAATATATATATATATATATATATATATATATATAAAACCACCATTAACAAGAATTAATGTTCCTACAGCTTCAAAGGAAAATTAAAATCAGCCCTTACAGTCCAGACACCTAAAAGAGCTAATTGAAATCTTAACTGACACAAGTATTTTTTAAAATTTATCCAATGCTATATGTGACAAAACATAGAAAAATTAATAAGTACATATATAAATATTAATTATTGTTAATATTAGGTCTCTTCATGGGTTAAAACTGGCAAGTAGTTATAACTTAAACATCATTAGTTCCTCTGGTTCTCCCCTGCTTGCTCAGCTACTATTGTCCACAGGAATCATTTCTTTCAGCTTTATCGAAGATATGCATTTGACCATAATAGGTGCCTTTTTGCCTCTGCTCGTAATCAATGCAAGAGGATCCTAAATGATGCTAAGATGTTGTTTGAGGAAAGAATGAAACAGAGTATAGCATCTAGCAAGTTCGGCTCCAAAGATTACTGGCGTCTCTGTAAAAATATGTAAATAACAGCAAGCCCTCAATCCTCACCTTTAATCAATGAATTTGAGGTTCAAAACAAAGCTGCTATCCGTTAACCACCATAGACAACCGCTTCTACTCCCATCAGAATGGATCAGGCAAGTCTCCCTGAAAGCAAAACACTGTGCCTCCTCGGCCTAAATCTATCAGCCGACCTCAAGTAGAATGACTACATTGAATCCATAGCTAAATCTGCTGCTTGGAAAGTTGCTTCCCTTTGAAGGGTCAGGAAATTTTTCTCATCTAAATCAATCTTGCACATACATAAATCTACCATCCACCCATGCATTGAATACTGCTATCACATCTGGTTGGGTGTCCCTGCTATTCATCTAGGGCTTATTGACAAAATCCAACAAAGAATCTATAATGTAATTGATCCCACCCTGGTAGCTCACATCCATTCACTTTCTCATCGACATAATGTGGCTTCCCTCTGTACAAATACTTTCTCGGCTTCTGCTTTGGATGAGCTTAGCTCCCTGGTACCCCCTATACATGAATTTAGTCGAGCTACTAGACTAGCGGCTAGGTCCTACCCTTTTACAGTGAAACCAATCAAATGCAACATAAACTTCTAATCTAGTAGCTTCTTTGCTCACTCTTTCCGTGCCTCTATCAAAAATCTGGTGTGAGTGACAAAGCGAACCTCATTGCCAAGCTTGAGAAGGACCTCCAATCCGTAGTGGACTGAGGTAAGAAATGGCTTGTAAATTTTAATGCTTCCAAAATGAAGCTGCTATTAATTAACCATGATAGACAATTGCTCCTACCTCCCATTAGTATGGAACAGGCTTGCCTCCCTGAGAGTAAAACACTACGCCTCCTTGGCCTCACACTATCAGCGGTCCTCAAGTGGAATGACTATATCAAATCCATTGCTAAATCCGCTGCTATGAAAGTCAGTTCCCTGTGCAGTGCCCAGAAGTTTTTCCCATCTGAGTCCATCCTGCACATATATAAATCTACCATCTGCTCGTGTATTGAATACTGCTGCCACATCTGGTCGGGTGCCCCTGCTATTCTCCTCGGGGTTCTTGACAAAATACAATGGAGAATCTGTAATGTGATTGATACCGATTTGGCAGCCTGGCTGCAGTCACTCTCTCACTGGCATGATGTGGCTTCCCTGTGCCTCTTCTATAAATACTTTCACAGTTTCTGCTTGATGAACTTAGATCACTAGTGCCTCCTAGGTATGAATTTGCATGAGATACTAGATTAGCAACTAGGTCCCACTCTTTTACAGTGAAACAGATAAGATGTAACCACAATTTCTACTCTTATAGCTTCTATTCTGGCACTTCCTGCCTGTGGAAATCTCTTCCATATACTTGCTTCCCTGACAGCTACAATTTCCAGGAATTTAAATGTAAGGTCAATAAACACCTTTTATCACATTAACTCGCATCCATTCTCTCAAACATTCTTCCCATCTACCCAACCCCCATCCTCAGTATCCTCATCCGTCAATCAGCTTTCTTCCAACATTTCCTATAACTAAACACTTTTTCTCATTGCTTTCCCCTATATAGCCCCCTGTGCAGTAGTGGTGGTGGAATGCCTTGCTTGGGGTGAAATGATTAAAAAAATTCTTACTTCCCTGGAAGCAACAATCTTAAAGAATTTAAATGCAAAGTCAACTGTCATCTCTTATCTTCTTGACTCACATCCTTTTCCTGACAATGCTTGTATCATGTTCTTCTTCCTTTCCACTCTACTCTCATGTACCAGTATTCTCATTCTTTTCTTACTCAATCCCTGACACCCCTGTAACTTGTTCCTCTTTCTCATCACTCGCTTCTTATGTAACCCCCCTGTGCACAAGTGGCAGTTCTGCCTTACTTCGAGTGATTTCTTATTACTATTAATTCAGTACCTGTTACTTTGCTGCTGTCAAGATGATAAAATTTAAATATAAGTTCTTTGTCCATTTGAATTCTTACATTTATAAGAAAATATATTCAATTAAATTACAAAATGAGTCATAAAAATGACTTCAAGGCACTGCATATTTCTGTTCAAATTCTGTTTCTGTTACCCATGGTTTGTTGAGAAACAGAAAGAGAAAATTACCCTTGTAACACAGACGTTGTTTACAGCTTCATTTAAAATGTGATTGTATATATGTTTGCATGTATATATTTTAAATTAATGTCAAACTGAAAAATATTTCTACAAAAATTTTTAAAAAAGCTTTAAATTTTAAATAAATTCTGAAAAATTCAATAAAATCTTATCATTGTCTGATTGTTTAATGTTTGAAAAAAAAATAAACCTTTTATTTTCTGTCTCCAACTTTATGATTTTATTGCTTAACCCAGGGTAGCAGTTATTCTGGATTGAATGAGAGTGGAATATCTCTTTGTTTGTAATACAGGTAAACATTATTTTACTGAGTACACATGTTTGAATAGACATCCCTGTTTATTTACAAACACTGAAATTAAAGTTTAAGTAATTGAAAGTCTTATTAAATGAAAACGTACCTCTAGGTGCAAATTGAGCTTGCATTCCATTTTTCTGAGAAACCACTAGTTAGAATGCTGATACCATTTCTGAGGTTGGTGAATAGACATTTAATTTTACTGTCTGTAAATTAATGGCAGAGACATCTACTCAAACATATGAACCGACTAAGATAATGCATATAGTACAGTACTTCACTGATTACCCTGACATCAACATCAACATTGATGGTCAGCCAGTAAAAATTTTCAATACATTTCCCTACTTTGACAGCATCATCTTGACTAATATCACCTGTGAAAGAGACCTTGACAACAGGGTCAAAACCACTTATAATGCATAAAGAATGCTCTTACACTGGGTCTTAAGCAATCACTGCCTCACCATAAGAACTCAAATTGTATTCCTTTCCAGCCTTCTGTACTTGTCAGGATATCAAACATCTAGAACAGTTTTAACAAATGAAGCTCTGAAGGATCTATTGCATCAGTTGGGAGGACTGCATCACCAACCACAAGATCCTCCCTTGGATGTCTCCCTACAACATCTAGGCTACCATCCTTCAACATCAACTCCCTTAGGTAGGACACATATGCAGAATGCATCCCTCTTGACTTCCATGGATCATCCTGTTTGGAGAGATCGCCAGTAGCAACAAACTTCATAGAGGCCAAAAACAACAATGCTTTAAAGCTCAGTTAAAGAAACCTTTGATAGAGACCATCATCAAACACTTAGACTTAAGGAACTGCTGCTACAAATCACTCTGACATGGTGGAGGCAGACTTTTGAGTTCAACTGTCAATATGAAGAGGATTTATGACATGTAAGAGAGTCCATCTTGTCTAGTCGAGTCCACTAACTACACTTCTTTTTGATTCCTGCTCACAGTTTTTCAGACGTATGCTGGACATTCAAAGCCATCTCCACCACTTCCAATAGAGGAAGAAAGATAGAAAAAGTGCCAATGATCCTCAGTTATCCAGAACCATAGGAATAAGTGTTGAAAAAATATGTTTAGATAATTCAAAATTAAAGATAATTGAATCTCTGAAAGTTATCAAAAAAATGAAGAAAAATTGTTTAAGGTTTTACCCAACTTATTTTTTATGAAAAAAATTTATATATTCTTTTGCTGTGGGGTATAATTTTTCTCAGAAGCATATTCGCATTGAATGACACAGGGTTGGTAAAATTTGAAAGAAAATGAGTGTTACTTTGAAATGTCAGAGAATGCAAAAACCCCAGGTGGCAGGCTGGGTTTCGTGTTGACAAACAGAGGTCGAGGTCAAGCAAATAAGCACTCGAAATATGAATAAAAAGCAGGACAAAGTGCGACATTTCAAGTGAGGCTCACCTATTTAATAGATTAAAGAAGCAATTAAGTTCAGTTCAGTTCAGGTCAAAGACAGGAGAGAAAGGAAGATGAACGCAGCAGTCAACTATTCCTCATTTATGCACATGCCTACTTCCAACCAATTCCTACACAACACAAACCACATCACTGAAGTGAGAAAAAAGAATAAAAATATAGTGTATATCTTCATATGTCTGTGTATATCATTATATATATATATATCTGTGTTGGTATTTTTATCAGCAAAGCTGAGAAGATCATTAATTTTGCTTCAAGTTTTATTCTTCGTTGAATTGATATACAACAAATGCATCAACTTTTGTTTATTTCTGACTGACCTTTTGTTTTTCCACTCCTAACTTAAAAAAAACTTGATTAAAATATATGTATTTGTAAAGGTTGCTTCTGGTTGAAAGTGCAACCAACTTAAATATTTGTTAGTGATTATCTTTGCTTTCATGATTTAAATTGAAATTTTGATTATTGGGTATAGGTTTCTAAATTCTCAAAGTATATATCTGGGATGTAATATTGTAATTGGTTTAGTTCCAATAATCTAAAAAATGTTTGGATGATTTCAATTTTTTTCATTCATTTCACATTCAGATAATTAAATTCTGAAAAATTTAGAATGAATTGCATAATATATATATATATATATATATATATATATATATATATACATACACACATATGATGATTGCATAGTGCATGAAGCTCATGCTATGATTCGTGCTATAGACATAAAACAATGTGTATATTTATTAATGTATACTTAATAGCACCAATTTAGTAGATCGGGCACTGTTTTATTAATGTGTGTGTATATAATTATTAACCAGTTATTAATCAGAATCAAATTAGACTAGTACACAGTTGTATTAAAAAGTGCTCAATACATATATAATGTAGAGCTTTTAAATATCTTTATTTGGAATTCAGCCGGTCATGCAACCTTCAGACATTTTATATTAACTATAGGTAAGATACGTAAAATATCTGAAGATACTGAAAGGTTGAAACCAAAGTTATGTAATTGGCTGAACTACAAATGAAAATATTAAGTGAATATAAGTGAATATTGAATTCAACATTCAGAAGCGACAGACTGTTTCATGGTAGGGGCAATTATCAGGTCTGATGATTGAGCTTAACATGAAACGGTCTTTTGCCTCTGAGTGCTGACTTTAATGTTTGTTTTTATATTTACATCTGCTCTCTCTCTGATATTGAGCACTTTATTCTATAAATATAGCACACCTTAAAACTATATTTCTCCATATAGGACTGTGTGGTTGACTATTTACACTCCCACCCATCAATTGAGCAGTCTGGGGAAATGGTAGACTTTAAAAACAGTAACCACTGGTGTTTGTTTACAGTGTGTATATAACATGCTAAAATCTGCCTTCCACAGTCATGCACTGATAGCTTAGAAGTAGAATCTCCAACTAATGTCAAATTGGTTAGATTTCAATCCCGGCTGGAAGCAATCAGATGTCTAGCCATACTGATGAGCTGCAATACAGCTAAATAGGACTGTCTGCAGATGATAATATACATATATTTTATTTTTATAATCATATGGCCCCAAGCAAGGCAGTCTATTGCCACTGGTGTGCAGGGGGTTACATAGGAGGAAAGTTATGAGAAAGAGTGACAGGTTACAGGGCATATCAGAAAGTGAGTAAGACAAGAGTTAAGATACTGCAAGTGGAGTGGACAGAGAAAAGAGCATGAAAGAGAGGATGCAAGTTATCAAGATAGGAGATGACCATTGACTTTACACTTAAACTCCTTGAGATTGTAGCTGTCAGAGAAGCAAGTAAATGGAAGGGAATTCCATAGGTGGGAAGTGTGAGAAAAAAAGCTGATAGAGTAGAATTTGTGTTTACATTTTATTGGTTTCACAGTAAAATGGTGGGACCTAGTTGATAATCTTGTGGCTTGAGCAAATTCATGCATAGAGGGAACCAGAGAGCTAAGTTCATCGGAGCAAACACCGTGAAAGTATTTGTAGAAGAGACACAGGGAAGCCACGTTGTGTTGGTGAGAAAGTGACTGCATCTTGGCTACCAGGTTGGGATTGATCACATTATAGATTCTCAGTTGGATTTTGTCAAGGACCCTTAAGTGGATATCAGGGGCACCCTACCAGATATGGCAGCAGTATTCAATGCAAGGGCAGATGGTAGATTTATATATATATATGCAGGATGGTTTCAGATGGGAAAAACATCTTAGCCCTACACAGATAATTAACCTTTATGGCAGTGGATTTAGCTATGAATCTGACATAGTCATTCCACTTGAGGTCTGTTGTGAGAGTTAACTGGAGGAGGCGCAGTGTTTTGTTCTCGGGGAGACTAGCCTGATCCATGCCAATAGGAGAGGCTAGCAGTAATTGTCTGTGATGGTTAATAGATAGCAGCTTTGTTTTGGAAGGCATTAAAATTCACCAGCCATTTCTTACCCCAGTCCACCACAGATTGGAGGTTCTTTTCAAGCTCAGCATCGAGGTTTGCTTTGTCAGCCTTAGCAGATTTTTGGTTGAGGCAAAAGTAAACCATAGTGTTGTCAGTGTATATGTCTACTTAGGATTTTATTACATCGGGGAAATCATTCATAAAGATCAGGAAGAGTGTAGGACCTAGAATAGAGCCTTGAGAAGCACCCTCTTTCGTATGGTAGTATTGAGAGGCATGTCCATTCAATACTACCTTTATTGTCCAATTTGCAAGGAATGACTGGATTAGATCAAACAACTGTCCAGTTATACCATAACCTCACAGCTTGCATAGAAGGCCAGCATGCCAGACTCTGTCAAATGCTTTGGAGATGTCTAGGGCAACAGTCTGAGTTTTGGTGTTCTTATCGAGAGACTGGTGTGTATACTCAGTGATAGTCATGAGCATATCGGCAGTAGACCTGGTGAAGCGGAAACCATACTGTTTGTCAGATAAGAGACTGTGGGCTGTGAGATGTTGAACCACCTTAGCGTTGATGATGGCTTTGAAGACTCTCAAAAATTGGTAGTAGGATGATAGGGTGATAATTAGTGGGGTCAGATGGTTCTCCAGTATATATATATATATATATATATATATAGTCATCCGCAGACAGATCTGTTTTGCTGTATCACAGCTCATCAGTACGGTTAGACTCCAATTACTTTTTAACCCAGGATTGAAACCCAACTGAATTGGTGTCAGTCAGCGACTCTACCTCTGGGCTATGAGCATTTGGTGGGAGAAGGCAGACTTTTTAGCATATATCATTATACACGCCCAATAGCTATAGTGCTCTAATTCATTTTACTGATATATATATATATATAAATACATTATATATATATATATATATATATATATATATATATATCAGTAAAATGAATTAGAGCACTATAGCTATTGGGCACGGATAAAGATATGTGCTAAAAAGTCTGCCTTCTCCCACCAAATGCTCATAGCCCAGAGGTAGAGTCGCCGACTGACGCCAATTATATACACACACATTTTTTTTCCTAACTAGTAGAACAATTTACATTTTTATGCATGATAAAATTGTCAGGTGGTGACTGAAAAACTGATCATTGTAAAATTTAAGTATTGATATTTATGCTATGGTGTTATAATAGTGGAACAGTCCACTCATTTATGGGAAAAAGAAGAAGATAATAATATATACTAAGTGTTTTTTTTTTCTGGACTAGTTCTATAGCATGCCAATAGATGACAACACACAATTGTGCATACACTGAGAGCTAGCTTTGACCTTCATGCATCAGTGAGCCAAAGTGATATTACTGTGTTCATTTCTCAAGTTGAGAAATTTGTATTTTGGTGTATGCTGTAGCCTGCAATTTTGTCATGCAAGAGCATGCTCATCATTTGTTCAACAGCCATGTTTGGTATTGTGCATTGAGAATTTTTCCCCTAGGGCCACACTGTCAATTGAGAGTTCGACTGCACCGTTTTGAGGTGTTTGAAGGAGGACGTTCAGCAAAAGCAACCAAATCTGTGGAGCACATAGAATTGGGTTCTTCATGACAACAATGCACCCTGTCACCAACCTCCCTTCACTCATGAGTTTCTAGTCAAAAACAACATTACATCACCTCTGCACCTATTCACCAGATTTAACACCTGTAGACTTTCATTTCTTCAAGTTGAAAATTCAGCAAAAAGTCATCATTTTAACACCATTGGTGAGATCCAGTGCAAATTACAGACAGTCTTTGACTTGCTTACAAAAAAAAAAAAACAAGTTCCAAGCCAGATTCCAAAAATGACAAGAATGCTGGGACCAGTGCATTGCTGCACAAAGTGACTATTTGATGCTAAAACTTATGTAAATGTATTAGTGTAAGTATATTATAGTTTCTTCAGACACAACTAGTCCAAGAAACTTTTTGATACTACCTTGTATATACACACTTACATATATTCAAATCAAAATATGCACCCTCACTTAATGTGTCATGCTTTTTATATATATATATATATATATATATATATACACACACACATACTGAACAGTTATAGGTCAGGTTTAAATTAGACCAGTAAACAGTTGGTTTAGAAAGTGCTCAATGTATGTTTTGAAGAAAATGAAAATTTAACATGTAAAGCATTTATATATTTAGGTAGGAAAGATCAGTTGGTTATGCTAGCATGCTTTCAACCCTTCTCGCTTTGTCAGGCAATTTGTTTTGCTAAAGGTCAAAAAAATTAAGTAGTGTAACCAGCTGATATTTCCAACCTAAATATTTTTCATTTGTAAACAAGTTATTACATGGCATAAGTTTCTACCATATAGCGTCTTCAAGTGATTTGCAATAAGTTATTGCAAATTGCTTGAAGACACCACATGGTGAAAACCTTGGTCAAGTTACAAATGAAATATATATTTTCTAAACATATACTGTTAAATATAAGAGACAATGAATGTCTATTATGTTTAATCATGAGCCGTTCTAAATGTCATATTTTGGCTTTAATTTCAGTTGAAAATAAAGACAAAAATTCTTCAACATTTGGATAATTTTTTATTAATTTGGTTCTGAGCTTTCAGCTCACATGAGCCATTTTCAGAGAGGTTATTAAGACGGTAATACAGTAACATCCACCATCATCGATGATTTTATTTTGTGTTGATGGTGGATGTTACTGTATTACTGTCTTAATAACCTCTCTGAAGATGGCTCATGTGAGCCGAAAGCTTAAAACCAAATTAATAAAAAATTATCCAAATGTTGGAGAATTTTTGTCTTTATTTTCAACTGAAATTAAAGCCAAAATATGACATTTAGAATGGCTCATGATTAAACATAATGCATTTGTGTCTCTTATACAGTGTTTAGAAAATTATTTATTTAACCTCGATACACTATATATATATATATATATATATATATATATATATTGTACTTCACTCTTGTAGAATTTTGCCAAGCCATGTAAGTTCTATGAATATCTGTCTAAAATGTTAAATTTTAGATGACTAACTAGACAATGATCCTTGAGAAAGGGTATCCATCCATTTTTTTGTCCCTCATATATGGGTTAAACAACAATTTTCATATTGAAAGAAAATAATTGTTACCTCAAGAAAACAAAAAGTTTTAAGGCAATATTCATTAAAAAAGAATATTCTTAAAATCTAAAAATAAATTTTAGTTTTGAATAATCCACAAAAAGTTAAGCTGTAAAAAATAAATTAGTCAATAACTTAGCAATGAAGGCCAGAATTGGGTTTTTTGATATTTTGCAAAAGCTAGTTTATGAAGACTTTATGCATATAATGTGTGTGTGTGTGTAAGATTTTTTTTTTTTTTTAATCATATAACCCCGAGCAAGGCGGTAACGGCACTGATGTGCAGGGGGCTATGTAAAAGTGAAAAGATTAGAAAAAGAGAAAGCTGGAAACCACATCCTAAACAGGGAACAAGGGATGAGCCTCCACACCTGTTCAATAGACGTGGGTGGAGTGTGAACTGGGTGATAGTCCATCCACTCCAATTGAAAGTAAGGTTGGTGAGTTAACTAAGTTTAACTTAGTTAAAGTCCAGTCAAAGAAATTTCTTTGAAAAAAGACAAAACACTCGTTCAAATAACCATGAAACTTTTTTAAAAAGTAGCCACAAAAAAATAACAAAATAAAATCAAAGCAAAGATATTTAATGTTATAGTTCACAGTGTTTCAAAAATGAAAACATTGGTTGGGATAAGGTTTCTAGTATTAAAGTTTTTACAGAAAACACTTGCAGGACTGGAATATTCTTGCTGAGAATTTTAATCTAAAAATAATGAGAAGATCTGACAGCCACAAACAGGATTCAGAATTATCTGTTATCTTCCTTTAGTTTGCCTGTGGGTCAGTTGCAGTCGAGACCAAGGGGAATGGTTTAGAAAGGTGTTCTCAGTGTTAAATGCATTCATATCTCGGTAAAAAACAAAAAAAAACAGAATATTTTACAAGAAAAGGTAGATTTGTAATGTCAATTTCATAGTTGCAAGCATGATAAATTTTAAAAAAAATGCAGTCTTTATTTTTTTTCACCCAGATTTAAACACAAACTGACAGCTTCCTTCAATGCTGCAACAGTCTGAAACGGGAAACTATTTAAATCATATGATCATGAGGTTTAAAGATAGAATGATGATGACGATTATAGTACTGGTAGCAATGGTGTCTAAAGTGGTTATAGTGTATGACTAGCAGTATAGCCCAGCATTGCTCGGGTGTCATGAAAAACTTTAAAACTAATCCATGGTCCTGGAGCTCAGACTCTTTGGACGTTAGCATGAAAGACTAAAAAGCAATAGTTGTTTCCAGTTAAAGCGAAACCGTAGATTGAAAGAAAAATGAATGGATGGAAGTCAAATTTTGATTTCTGGTATCAATGTCAAATAAGTTTTTCATTGCAAATTGAATTTTGAAGGCTAAATAAGTCCTCTGAGTAAATAGTGTCATGACTGAGACTAAGAACTACAATTATACCTACTTAGAGCCAAACCCGAAGCAAAAACCAAAATAAAAGGACTGAAATCCTGATCTTGATCAGACCTGATTGGATATCAAGGTATCGATTTCTGATATTGGGTGGGTGGGGGGATGGTCAGAAAAAATAAGTAGCCCACGGCCTAACCAGAAGCCTAAAGAGTATTTGTGTGAAGTTTGGTGAGAATTGGCTAAAAATTGTGGATTTGTATAAAGAGCATATAGACAGACACACACACAAACATCTTGCCTTTTATATATATATATATATAGATAGATAGATAGAGAGAGAGAGAGAGAGATTATGGTAAACATGAAAAATAAGATGGTGGTGATGGTGGAGATATTTATTGTGGTGTAGTAAATGGTTTAAATTTGGTACCTTTGCAGTAATAAGCAGTATCGCTTATATCGTTTATATTGTTGAACTAATACTCATTAGGGATTAAAGTGCATGTGTGTGTGTGTGTGTGTGTGTGTGTGTGTGTGTGTGTGTGTGTGTGTGTGTGCATATTGGTTTATAGTGAAATTTGAGCAGTATCATATTTCTTGTTATAACTTAAGTCTTATTGGAGCATGCTCATGATTAGTCAAAAATCAAGGAAGTTTGGGCACATGCCTTTTCCATTACTTGGACAAAATGGTGCCAGTGTGTTTCATGAAAGAAAACTGTTATTTTTGATAAAATTCCTGTAAATTTTTTTCCCCTGGATGTATTTCCATTTCTGCTGGAAACAAAGTGAGAGTGAGTGCTGAATTTATGATGTTTGTTCTTCAATATGGCAGTGAATGCTGGACAATCTTCTCAAAGATGAAGGAGAGACTTGAAGTAACTGAAATGTGGTTCTACAGAAGGATGCTGAGGATACTATGGACAGAACATGTGAGCAACAACAAGGTTCTGGAGAGGATGGAAATGAATAGGAAACTACTACTTAACATCAGGAAAAAACTGTTGAAGTTCCTGGAATATCTAATGAAGAATGAAGGCTTGGAGAATCTGATACTCACAGGACAGATTGAAGGAAAAAGAGACAGGGGAAAGTAATGCATAAGATACTTGATGGATTTGAGCAAATGGATGGCAGAGTGGAGTTTATGTGGGTAACAGGAGAAAGCTTTTTAAGAGCTATTAGGGATAGGAAGATGTGGAAGGCCATGATCGTCTACGTCCTGAAGAGACACGGCACATAGAAATGTGTTTTTCAAGAATTATTTTCATAGTGAAAGAAAAAAATTTAATTGCAGCATAATCTTTTGAAAATAACTTCAAATCAGTTGTTCTGTTTAGTAATTATAGGAATTGTGATATAAGATTTTTCAGATGGCATATATTGAATGGGGATGTGCATGTAGTATAGTGGCTATTGGTGCAGCGAGCAGAATTGGCATGTCAAGTTCTAATTCTAGATTTAATTTTCAACCTAGGAGAAACAAAAATTTGAATTCAAAACCAGATGAGAACAATAGTCCAAATGTAAATAATAAGAATTCCTTATCCCAAAAAATCTGGCAGGAAAAGGAAAAAAAGCATTATTTTTAACCACTAAAAGAATTAATTAAAGAATTACTAGATTGGCATCCAGGTCCCACACATTTACCATTGAAATAGTTAAATGTAACTGCCACTTCTACTCTAATAGTTTCTTTTCTCACAGTTCCTGCCTGCAGAACACCCTTCCATTTACTTGCTTCCCTGGTAACAACAATGTCCAAATATTTAAATGCAATATCAATTGCCACCTTATATCTTCTTGATTCCTATTCATCCTTTATCTTTTTTTTAATACCTCTTGTACAAAGTCTTATTTTAAAAAAAATTTTAAAAATTAAATTATAAGATTTCATTGAATTTTGAGAAATTATTTTGTACTAAAACATCACTCAATAAATCCTGGGCCTAACTAATAAAGCAACAACTTTTACACAAAATTCAACTTTATTCATGGAACATAGTCTCATTCTAGAATGATAGACTGATTCCAATGCTTCTCTAACAATTCACTGTCATTTTTTGATAGAATGATTTGTCTTTGGCCTCAAAAAACACCTTAGTTTCCAATATCGCTTCTTCATTCAAGCCAAATCTCTTTCACTAGAGCATTCTTATGAGGTCTGCAAACAGCCAGTAATCGCTGGGGGTCAGGTGTGGAAAATAGGGTGGATGTGGAAGCAATTCAAAGTGTAATTCATGTAGTTTTGCTATTGTTTTGATCAACTTGTGATATGGTGTGTAGTCTTGGTGAAACATCACTACTTTCTTCTTCATTTTTGGCCATATTTTGGTAATTTCTTCTATCAAATGCATCAATAATGCTATAGAATATTCACTATTGATGGTTCTTCCTTTCTCAAGATAATCGATGAACAAAATACCTTGTGCATTCCAAAATATGGAGGCCAAAACCTTGCCTGCTGATGTATACATCTTTGGTCTCTTTGGATATCTTTCATATGCTGCTGTTCACTTAGGTGGCTGTTGATTTGACACTAAAGTGACTTGATGGATCCATGTTTCATCCATTGTCAAATATTTATGCAAAAACTCCTTGTTTCATTGAAACAGTTGCTAACAATGCTCTGAATTATCCATGCATTGTTGTTTTTGATCAACTGTGAGGAAACGCAGCACCCACTTTGAACACAGCTTTCTCATTGACAAATGTTCATGCAAAATGGTGAATACACTGCCTTCTGATATGTTCAACTTCTCTGCTATCTCATGCAACTTCAATTCGCGATCAGCCAAAACGAGTTTGTAGATTTGTTTGGTGTTTTTGGGAACAATTGCCAATTTTGGATGACTTGAGCATTCAGCATCATTTGTGTCTGTATGACTGCATTTAAAGTCAGCATACCACCTCTTAACCATTGTTTTGGATGGAGCAGAGCCTGAATAACACTTATCAAGCTATTGCTTTGCTTGAACAGTATTTTTTCTTATCAGAAAGCAATGCTTTATAAACACACAAAATTCAGATTTTTCCATTGTTTTGAAAATTTGCAACAGTAGCTTCACTTAAATAACTGTAATTTGTAAACTAATAATCCAACCGGGCCCAAATTTTGTCACATGCCATTTGAAGGTTAGTACTTCATAAAAATTATATGGATGTTTTATTGGTAACACCATCTATATGTCAGGTCTAGTACTTATTGAGTGATGTTTTAAACAAAATTATTTTTTAATTTCTGTTTGAAAACTTTGTAGAAGTACTTTTAGGTCTGTCCTTGAATTAATACACAATACAAATTATGCAGAAGTTATTTCAATTAACCTATTACTTAAAATGATTACTTTGTGACACTATCTCCTGCAAGGATACTTTCCCTTGTTTGGTTTAATACAGCGGAGAGATAGAAATTGCTATTAGTAATATTATTAGTTATGCTTTATTGTAATACGCAATGTAAGGTTATATAAAAAAAAACTATTTTAATAATGTAAAATATAGAGAATAAAAAAATTAACTATTTTAATACTATCATGAACTTCTAAAATCCAGGGAATATAAAATCTATTTCTGAGAAAGAAAAAGAAAAAATATATTTTTTTTCTTTCGTGTTTGAAGTGGATATTTTTCAGTAAAGCTAAAATTTTTTTAGCAAAAACAAGTGTCAGAATTATTTGATGGGGTCAGGCAGGGTTAAAGTCCCTCAACAGATTTTTCTGAAAAACAGGAATCTGTGGGAAATTGGAAAAATCAGAATTACAATATGAGTTCCAATATCTCATTCATTGAGATAACCCCCTTCCGCAAATCGAGTGGGCAGAAAATGATTTCATTGGCCAAAGGCTTTGAGCTGACTGGATCCCTAGAGAGGATTGAAAATGGTTATAAAAGTTGGGACTTGACAAGAAAAATCAGTTATTCAGTTGTTTTTAGAGCTTTAAGTTGGCTGAGTAGCTATCAGTTGAAATGTAATGACTGTGGAAAAATGTTCTCAACCGGGGAGCCATGACCCACAGCTGGTCACCCACCATAGAACTTATGGTTAAAGAGTTAATTTCAAATGAAGCCTGTCACCGATTAACTTAAGGAGTTAATTTGAAATAATGTGCCCTCTATATGAATCCCGAAAGAATGTTATTGTTTTTTTTAATCACGAAAAAATCGAAAATTCTGATTCTTCGTTCGCTCTACTTTGGTAAACTCTGTTAAACTCCGATAAGGACCCAAAGGACTTTGCTATTTTAGAAGCTACATAAAAAATTGACAGCCCTGATTATAGAGAATATGTGAAAAGACTTTAATGAAAATTTAATGAATATGTGAAAAGACTTTAGTGAAAATTTGAAGAGTTCTGTCTACTTTAACAAAATTTAGAAAAGATATTTCTTTTTAAGGATTGGAAGCTCTGATAATTTTAGCGAACTTTCTCTCTCCATTGTAACCAGCATTCCAACAACTATATTGTCATTTTTTGCAACTGTATTATCTGCTCCTGTAAAAAGAAAAAAACATTGTTTTTTTTTTTATATAAAGACATTCTTTGTAGCTTTCCAGGCATGTTTGACTTCTTTCATTTATTTTATTTTGGTGCCATATTTATTTTTTAAACCACAAGTGTGCACCAGTGTCTGGACTGGCTCTAAAAGGTGTCTACTAAAATTGCATGACTTGATCTCTGGGATCAATTCACAACGTGGGACAGTGGCGCGTTGTTGCAAGAGACCAGATTTTGTGGCGACATCATCGGATGAGAATGTCACGACCAGCAACAGCGACCGAACCAACCAGCCAGCTGGGTGGCAGTGTCACAACTGGGATCGTCACAACCATCAATGAGAACAAGCATCACATTAGATAGCCAGCCCGGCCTGACGTGTTACTCTTAACTACTTATGTAAATGTAAAAACAGTTTTAGCAATAATAGTGACAGATCACTGTTGATTACTTATGGCCAATTTGTTTAAATAATTCACTGACTATTGTTTGTGGCATATGGAAATAATTGTAAGTAAAATGATACACAAAAGTAAGTAACCAAATAATCATTTTAAGTTCTCTGAATGTCAGTGCCATTAAAATATACATGCCCAAATGCACATGCATGAACAATTTAATTGAAATTGACATCTATATTGAGGGGGATAATTTCCCCTTATGTCTAGCAACAATCTCTTGAAATCATTTGTATGACTTCAGTGTGTTGTAGTAGTAAGTAAAGTTTAATAAGTTTAATAGATTAAATTAAATAAAAATATTTTTTTAATCCCTTGAAATGTATCACCAACTTATCTCCAAGACAGCTCATTAACACCAGTATTTTTTTCTGAAACCAGTTATTGGGATAAGGAAAGTAAAAGAGCAAAGATTTTTATTGAAATGAATGACAATCCTAAATGCATTCACCAACTTAAGTATAAACCAAAGAAAAGAAGGCTTCAAGGTCAATTCTCTCTCCCCTTTCACCAGAAAGTGAGACAGACTGGGGCCCACTCTTCTAACTACCAATGAACTAATCAGGAAATTAGTCACTTTTTCTCTCTGTTTCAATGTACCATGAAACTATAAAATCTGCCACAAAAGATACAATTTGTTTTCATAAGAAAGAAGAGGATTCTTTAAGAACAACGTTTGCTCAGTGTTCATTCATTTTGAATGTAAAAAATTAACGTTTCTGTGCCAACTTCTATAAATATAAGTTTTCAAACTGAATATATATTCTAATAAATGAATACCAGCTTGAAACTTCACAGCTAGGATCTGCCATGTTTGCAGTGGTAAACCATACCCATCCCCTTTGTGTTCATTTTATAAAAAGCAAGTTCCACTCAGCTTCATCCCCAGAACAGTTACATAGTAGAGCAAACTCCCAAGAGAATATTTCCCCACCATTGCGAGAATGCTTGTTGTATTTGTGTAGAAAATACATGTCCCCTGGTATTATTTTTCCCATAACAATTATTGCAGACTCCAATGTGAGTCCAAGTAATAAATGAGTAACACAAAACATTATATAAAACAAATGACAATGCATACATTAATGAAAGTATTACAGTTACAATAATAGCAGAAAACATTTAACAATTAGTTTCATAAAATTATGAAAAGTGGCACGAACCCACTAAAACAACCAGTTGTCAAAACCATCTGGTACCGAATATCTTCTTCTATGTGCCCTGTCCTTTCAGGACGTAGGCTATCATGGTTCTCCACGTCTCCCTATCCCTTGTGGCTCCTAGTATGTTTGCTCCCGTTACTCCTGTCAACCCCCGTTTCGTCAGCCACCTGATCAGTCCCTGCAGATATGTTATCCGCTGCCTTCCCCTGTTTGTCTTTCCTTCTATTTGGCCAGTCAGTATCAGGTTCTCCAGGCTCTCCTTCCTCATTGCGGATCCCAGGAACTTCAGTTGTCTCTTCCTGATGCTCAGCATCAATTTCCTTTTGTTGCCATTCTTTCCAACACCTCATCATTGCTTGCATGCTCAGTCCACGATATCCGCAGCATCCTTCTGTAGAACCACATTTCCGCTGCTTCCAGTTTTGTCCTCATTTTCGATGATATTGTCCAGCATTCACTGCCGTATTGAAGAACTGACATCACGTAGCAGTCCAGCACTCTTCCCGTGATCGTCTAGTGGGTAGCTCCACATTTATCACTGAATATAAAGGCTCCAAAAATATACCACTAATATCCTCCAGGACATAGTGGATATAGTAGTTAGTTATAAATGTGTTGCTATCATCCAATGGTTATGGGTTCAAGCCTTGAATCTGGTAGTGATTCACTGAATCCAACAAGAAAGAACAATAATTGATTTCACATATATCGCAATAATCAACAGATAATCCATATCAGCCAATCAATAGATACCTGATGATAACCAGAAGGTACTTGGTGAAAACTTGGTCTATCATAACATCTATATCAGCCAAGATGAGAGCAATAGTTTGAAATCATACCAGGATAGTTTCATAAAGCATTTAAATTACAGAGTGTATGTTTGTGAAATTTGTGTAGGACTATGATAGACATGTGTGAGAGGGAGTACAAAAAGTCACAATGGAAAAGACATTGAAAAGGAACGTGCTTCAGTGGGGGACACCTTTTTCTCACGTGCAACAAGATCTTATAGCTGGAGTTGTGAAACTGTAAAAGAGAATGAGTGAGGATGTTATTGCCTATTTATTGGCTTAAGGTGCATCTCCAAGCAATGATGTTTTTTAGGAAAGTTATGTCGGATAACGCACACCCTGGCAACTACAATCTTGGTCTTTTTAAGTCCAGGGTCAACTGATATCTATCCTACTCATCCTCATAATAGTATCTTACTTCTCCCTCCTTTAAAATATCACTAAAAGACCCTCAACCCTTTGGGCTTTATATTGAGTGATTATCAGAAAAAGAAAAAAAACGATAAATAAATTTTTAATAGACCAAGATTTTACTTTACTATCTATAACAGGTACTGAACTAGCTATAATGATTAAATTAGATAAACAACAAAAATAAATATGGATATGTTTCTAATGTGAAAGATATGTTTGTATCCTTGACATCCTACCCTGATTCAATCTGAAAACAATTTCACATGTAACTGAGAATGTATTTCCTCTTAATGACAGTCATAGCTAAGAAGTCAGTTTTTTTATATAGAAGTATGTATGAAAGAAATGGTAGAAGGGCTGTCAAAGGAATTTCAAGAAGGAAATTTTTCTTTTCTATTCATCTGAAAAGAACCAAGAAATGGTCTTGTTTTTGAAACTCATCTTACATTCTATGTTAGCAGCTGCCTACGTTTTGTGTACTAGCATCAGATAAGTGGCCAACATTTCGACTTGTATTGGTGTTATTAGTTTTGGTGGCGATGGGGATGTTTTTGGTTGGTTTGGGGAGAGTTTTTTTTTTTTTTTAATCATTTCACCCCAAGCAAGGCAGAAACGCCACTGATGTGCTGGGGGTTACATAAATGTAGAAAAATTAATTAGAAAAGAGTGAGGAGTACAAGCTAGTTAGAAAGGAACAATAGAAAGCTGAGAAAGCAGGTGCAATGACAGATACATGGGCGGAGAGAAAGTGAAGATTATACAGGGGAGGGGAGAGAGCTAGAGTCCAGTGGTTAGTAGGTGAGTATAAACTTTGCATTTAAATTTCTGGAGGTCGTAGCCATCAGGAAAGCAAGAATACGGGAGTGAGTTCCACAGGCGGAAAGTGCGAGAGAGGAAACTGCAGGAGTAGAATTGTCGTCTGCATTTGGCTAACCTGACTGTGAATGGGTGGGACCCAGTTGCCAGTCTGGTTGCACGGGTAAACACCTGTTGAGGAGGCATCAGTGACTTAAGCTCATCCGAGCAGAAGCCATGAAAGTATTTATAGAAGAGACAAAGGGAGGCCACATTTCGACGATGGGAAAGTGGCTGCAGTTGAGTCGCCAGATCAGTACCTATCACATTACAGACTCTCCTTTGGAGCCTGTCAAGAACACTGAGGAGAACGGCAGGGGCACCTGACCATAAATGGCAGCAGTACTCCATGCACGGACGGATGGTTGACTTGTATATATGCAGGATGGATTCAGGTGGAAAAAACATCCTGGATCGACATAGTGACCCAATCTTCTTAGCAGTAGATTTTGCTATTGATTCAATATAGTGGTTCCATTTGAGGTCTGAGGACAGGGTAAGTCCGAGGAGGCGTAGTGTATTACTCTCTGGGAGAATCATCTGGTCCATGCTTATGGGAGGCAGAAGAGGTTGCCTGTAATGGTTGACAGACAACAGCTTGGTCTTAGAGGAATTGAAGTTGACAAGCCACTTCTTGCCCCAGTTCACCACAGAGTGTAGATCCCACTCAAGGTCAGCAGCGAGATTATGTCTGTCCGCCACGACAGGTTTCTTACTGGAGCGGGAGTGGAATAGTATTAGTAGAGGTAGTGTTAGGGATTTTGTTAATGATGATAATTACATTGGACCTATTACTTGGGAGTGGGTGCTATGGTGTTGGGCAGTTACTATGGGAATGGAACCTTTCTGAGTGTACTATTTAGGTTGTGGTGATACCGAGCAAAAGCAATGAACCGGATGTTTGCGCTTTCACGACCAAAAAGCAAATGACCAAAAGTCGTAGCTGTGACGCCAGCTCTGTGCAGATGCTCCGGTTGAAAACTAAAAATTAATTAAATATTAAATTTCCAATTTGTGAGCCTATGCGAATTTTATTTATCAGCCAATGGGAAGCCCAAAACCAAATGCAAGTGTGAAATCCCAAAAAAGCTGCTGTGATCCAAAAAGAAGATATAAAAAGTGGATACAGAAAGCATCGACAGGCAGACTGACTCGAGGAGAAGAGGGCAATTAGTATCTCCCTTGACCGAAAGTCAAGCAGCTTACTACTCTTGCCTCCCTTACCGCTTTCCTTCTTCCCTGCCTCAAAACTACTTACTGACCTAAGGAATGAATACATCAAAGACATTCCTTACTTATACGCTTCCAAATTCCTAAACATCAATTCTCTTTCAGCATTTTATTGCCATGAACATTTTAACCTCTGTTGGACTTATATTTCATGTATTACTTCAATTGTAAAAACATTAATTGATATGTATATATATAAAATATTATTTTTCTACTCAAATTGCCTTTCTTGATTTGTAATCATTTTCTGACTTATAGTGGGCTATCTACAACAAGGCCAAATTCTGTTAACCTGCAACAGTATACAACTAACCTTCACTAGAACGGACTCTCCACTACTAATAGAAAAGAATAGATATGCAACCCACTATAAACTGGAAAAAGAATGGATAACCCGCTATAAGGTTATTAATATATTTCTCTTGTCACAAGCTTGTGTGTTTGGAGTGGAGATATTTTGGAATTTCTAAAGGGAATAAATGATTGTGAGAATGAATGATCTTTGTTATTCTGAAATTGGCCAACAGAATTCTGATGTAATATTTTCAGAGAAAAAAGAAGTTTCCTTCTGCTACTTTTTTCATCTTCCTTCTCTCAATTTATTTTTTTTATTGTTTGTTTCTCTTTATTCAATCTCTTTAATTTTATCCCTTTCTTTCACTCATTTTTTCATCAGTGTAGATAGTGAGAGAGAGAGAGAGAGATGAATGCAATCAGTGTGTATACATGATAGAGAGATATGAACAAGGAGAGTGAGAGAGAGATATGGAGAAAGAGAGAGAGATTAAGAGAATGAGTGTGAAAATGATAGAAATATATGAACAGAGAGAGAGAGAGAGAGAGATGAATAGAATGAGTGCAGAAATGATAGAGAGATATGAACAGAAAGAGGGAGATGAATTGAATAAGGGCAAATATGATAAGGAGAGATGAACAGAGAGAGAGAGAGAGATGAATAGAATAAGTGCAAAAATGATAGAAAGATATGGAGAAAGAGAGAGATGAATAAAATGAGTGTGAAAATGATAGATATGGAGAGAGAGAGAGAGAGATGAATAGAAAGCATGTGAAAATGATAGAGAGATATGAATAGAGTGAGAGAAATAAAAACAAATATAATGATATAAGAACAGAAAGAGATAGAGACATTAACAGAAAAGAGATAGAGACATTAACAGGTTTAGGGAGACAGACAAACACAAACAAAATAAAATAGACAGAGGAAGATACAAAGAGTCTGTTAAATATTATCAAACAGGGTTATCTGGTTTAAACAGATTTGAATAGATTTTGTGTTTGTTAGATGAATATGTAATGACTATATATATATATATATATATATAATAAACTAATAACTATGTTGAAAAACCCCCCGTGGATCTATGTGGAAGGAAAAATGGTTATAAAAACAAAAGAAAGAGCTAAGCACATGAACATCAGCCAAATGGATTCAGACTGAGTCAGCACGTAGTCCAAAGAAAAAAACCCAAGACAAGTAATCAACTAACAATAAAGCGCTCAATACTTAGGTAGAGCAGAATAAATAAAGTATATCTAGTGAGCCAACAAACCTATCAAGGTTTCACTTAAGCAGATTGTCAAGGAAAGCTGGCTCACTGATGATCCGCTTAGGTGAAACCTTGGTAGGTTTGTTGGCTCACTAGGTATATATATATATATATATATATATATATAGATATGTCCAGTCCATTAATGATGCAGATAATCCAACAAGATTAACTTTATATAAAATATTAAGCGTTATATCTATATAAAGAGCTCAATGGATGTTATCCAGAGCAATATGATATTTATAAAGGAAAACTCAACACATAACCTATTGAAATGAAGTGTATGTTTTCCTATATATATATATATATAGAGAGAGAGAGAGAGAGATTGTAGATACAGTGTGGACAAAAGAATCAACACTGCATAGTGACTCTCAGTTTCATGCCTCAAGCAATATTTGAGCATATTATGAGATAGGTAGCCAAGTCTCATCATTGAAATCTCTAGATGTAACTGTAAGTTCTATGCTAACAGTTTCTTCTCTCACAATTCTCACTTGGCTTTAAAGCTTCTTACTTTACAGCCAAGTTTGATCTTCAAAAATTTAAATGCAACATCAGTTGTTATCTTTTGTTTTCTTAATTTCCATTTTTTTATTGTTCTCGCTTCTTAATGTTTTTCTTATATTCATTCATACTTAGTAACCCTCTGCATGTTAGTGGCTTTCTTGCCTTGCTGGGAGTGAAATGATTAAAAAAATTTGACTCCTTTTATAGGCTCTAGTTCAAATTCCAGCTGAATTCATTACATTCAATTATGTGCAAATACCTTTGAGAAAGGTATTAATCCATCTCTTCACCCTCAAACTATAGGTTAAATCGCAGGACAGATTGGGTTCTATAATTTTGTTTGCAATCAGTCTACTGCAGAAAGTAATGGCAACCTACTGTGCAAAAATCTTTTGCCTAGTCAGGCATATCTCTTTCAAGACATGATCATCCAACTGTGTATCATGTATGGCATTTAACTGTCTGATATATTAGGAAATGGAGGATGTAGAAAAACCTTTTTCAGTTCTCTTGTTTAGGCTAATGTTTTAGCTTATTTTATTTATTTATATACTAGCAGTATAGCCCGGAATTGCTCGGGTGTAATGAAAGCTTTAAAACTAATCCATGGTCCTGGAGCTCAGACTCTTTGGACGTTGGCACAAAAGACTAAAAAGCAATAGCTGTTTCCAGTTAAAGCGAAATCATAGACCGAAAAAAAAAATGAATGGATGCAAGTCAAATTTTGATTTCCTGGTATCGATATCAAATTTTCTGCACTATTGTAAGAACTGCAACCTTGAAACTTCTGAATAATATTTCTTATGTCTTTGTCTATGAGTGTATCAAATTTGATTAAGATTGGACCACTCCTTCTATAACCAGATTTTTTTGATTATCGATTTTCGATATTTATCGGGGGTACCTTGACACAAAACCTAGCTAAGAACACTTGCAGACACTTATAGTACAAATGTGTAAATTTTCAAGAAAATCGGTTCAGCCGTTTTGGAGTCTATAGGTAACGGACACACACACATACACACAGACCCACACACACACATACACACAGACACAGACACACATACACACACAGACACACACATACACACACAGAGACACACAGAGACACACACAGACACAGAGACACACACACACAGAGACACACACACACAGACCCACACACAGACAAAGTTCCATTTATAAATAAGTTTAGATTTAGATTTTACCTATTCCTTTATTTGATTTATAAATTTTCTTTTGTTCTAAATTTTGTTATCTGAAATTAAGTTTATAAGATATTGATTCAGGCTTTTTTCACTTTTTGACTAATGATGTGGTTGTTAAGTAGTGTAGTAGGAATTTGATTTTGTTCCTGAGCTCTGATCTTTTGTTTAACAATTCATGTTTCATACACAAGGTGATTATTGCTATTTTCTCCTCTATGAAAAGATTATATTGTTTTGCATTGTTGTTGTAAGCTGATGCTGTTTTTCTTATTTTCTACGTTATTTTTGTTGCATGTTTTGGTCTATGTTTTTCTGTTTTCATTTATGTTTTGAGAGAGATATTTTATTAATCATTTAACCCCAAGCAAAGCAGGACTACCACTAGTTTGCTGGGGGTTACAGTGAGAGAAAAGACTGGATACAGTGGGTATTGGAGAAAGGGATCCAAGAAGATAGAAAATGGTAATTGACAATGCAGTTAAATTTTTGGAGAATGTACCGATTAGGAAAGCAAGTAAATGGAAGGGATTTCCACAGGTGGGTATTGTGAGGAGAGAAATTGTTGGAGTAGAAGTGACAGCTACATTTAACTAGTTCAATGGTAAAATGGGACCTAGACGCCAATCTTTTAGCATGCTTAAATTTACATAGATGGGGCACCCGGGAAAAAAAAAAGCTTATCAGAGCAGTTGCCATAAAAAATATTTATAGAAAAGACAGAGGGAAGCCACATCACATTGGTGAGAAAGTGAATGAAGTTGAGATGCCAAATCAGGATTTGTTGTATATTTTTTTGTTAAATGTTACTTTACGTGAGCCACTTTTGTTTCTAGTGATCTGTTATTCTTATATAATTTTTCCATGGTTCTTTTGGGTCTTACATTAGCTTGGTATATTAAATTAGGTTGTAGATAGGCTGGGTAAGGGTCTCTATGGTAATAATTTTTTTCTTTCAAAAATGTATTGTTGGTAATATTTTTCTTTCAAAAATGTATATTTTTCTATAAAAGTCTATTTTTATATAAAATATTTCTATAAACATATACTTTCATAGTGTTTTGACGCTAGTTTGGGGATAAACTATTTGCGCATATCTGGGACCCTAACAGGTGCTACCACTTCAGGTTAGGGTGGACCTGGAAACAACAGCAATTAAGAGGTGGTTCCATGCTCCATAGCAACTTGTCTAAGAGAAGAAAATCTTTGAAACAAAAACCTCTACACCTCTGTATAGAATAGGGCAGACTGAACTAACTAACCTTGGTAGGTAATCTTCCTAGAAATGGCGTCTCAATAGAAACACTGAGTTTTCAGTCTCCTAAACTGTTAAGGGCATACAGTGGTAAAATTCAATCCAATAATTCATGATAGTTCAACTACAGAGTCATCAAGAAAACCCTGTCTAATCCATGAAAACAGCCACTTGTATGATGTTTCAGCCATTGTACACTCTGGCCTTCTTCAGGTGCAAGGAATTTTGAACCGAACCCTTTATTACAATCACTGGGGTATATTGTTCTTATTTCTTGCACAAAGCCTCTTTTGGTAGTCATGAGTTATCTCTCTCTAACCTGACACTCTAAGTTACTTGTTCACCACTGCTGTAGCCTGGTATTGAACTGACAACTCTTTGGGTCAAGTCACTGGAACTAACCAATGTCTATATCCACTAGGGCCCTGTGTCCTTAAGGACACATGGTCCAGTAGATATAGACATATGCAATGGTCGAAATGTTGTATAAATGGCAAACAAAATGAGGACAATAGTCCAAATAATATAAATAGTGTAAATACTAACCTCACCTGAGAAATATAGACAAATACTATGGAAACAGATGTTAAATAATGATGGTGATGATGACAATGATGTATTAATTTTATTATTTTGATGATGGTGAGAATGAAGGTATAGGCATTTTGCTATTTTGATGATGGTAATAATGATGGTGTAGGCATCTTACTGTGATGATGATGGTATAGACATTTTTACTGTAATGATGATGATGTAGACATTTTACTGTGATGATGATGATGCTATAGGCATTTTACTACTTTGATGATGGTAATGATGATGATGTAGGCATTTTACTGTGATGATGATGGTGTAGGCATTTTACTATTTTGATGATGGTAATGATGATGGTGTAGACACTTTACTATTTTGATGATGATGGTGTAGACACTACTATTTTGATGATGGCAATGATGATGGTGTAGACACTTTACTATTTTGATGATGGTAATGATGATGGTGTAGACACTTTACTATTTTGATGATGGTAATGACGATGATGTAGGCATTTTACTATTTTGATGATGGTAATGATGATGGTGTAGGCATTTTACTATTTTGATGATGGTAATGATGATGGTGTAGGTATTTTACTATTTTGATGATGGTAATGATGATGGTGTAGACATTTTACTATTTTGATGATGGTAATGACGATGATGTAGGCATTTTACTATTTTGATGATGGTAATGATGATGGTGTAGGCATTTTACTATTTTGATGATGGTAATGACGATGATGTAGGCATTTTACTATTTTGATGATGGTAATGATGATGATGTAGGCATTTTACTATTTTGATGATGGTAATGATGATGGTGTAGGTATTTTACTATTTTGATGATGGTAATGATGATGGTGTAGACATTTTACTATTTTGATGATGGTAATGACGATGATGTAGGTATTTTACTATTTTGATGATGGTAATGATGATGATGTAGGTATTTTACTATTTTGATGATGGTAATGATGATGGTGTAGACACTTTACTATTTTGATGATGGTAATGATGATGGTGTAGACATTTTACTTTGATGATGTTGGTGTAGGCATTTTACTGTGATGATGCTGGTGTAGGCATTTTACTATTTTGTTCTGCATTTACAGGGAAAAGTTTTGAGTGTTTCTGGTGCACTACTGAGTTTTCTATTTCATATTTTATGATTTGTATTGTTACTTCATTGCAGCTTTTTAGAGCAAATTCTACTGAACATTTTCTGCACTTCACTTGATGTTGGGAAGTGCTTCTTAATGAGTTTGGTGAGTATTTAACTTTATTTCTTTTAATATTTTTATTATGTGTTGGTTTTAGCAACATTTCTTTTTCTGTTGAATTTTTTTGTTAAGTGTAAATTTTGTCAAAAAAAAACCCCACTGTCATTTCATACTCATTTTTAGCATCATTGAAAACCTTTTTTTTTTGTTTGACAATTTGCCAGATAATCTGCAAAAACCAGCCTCAATTCACATGTGTATATTGAAGCAAGAGGTGGAAATAGCCAACAATTATTTGGTGGCATAATTCTACCACCCATGCAAATGACTTTGCTATACTTAATCTGAGCAGAAAACAATTCTACAGTTTGTAAGCAGACTCTGCCTGCTGCAAATATTCTTTTCTTCAATTCTACATTTGTGTGTTCAAACAGAGCACTGTAAAGCTTTGAGGGATGCTTAGTCCATGGGGTTCAATCCCAATTTTGCCATAGAACTTCACTCATTACCCTAAAGGACATACCATATTAGAAAGATGACATGCTACATTGTACCTCTGTTAAGAAGGTCCTGGGCATGATGGTAAACTGCATCCAGCAGCAACACCTCTGATTGGGAGGATGTGAGGAACATGGAACCACCTCTTAATTGCTGTTGTTTCCAGTTCCACCCTAACCTGAACTGGTAGCACCTGTTAGGGTCTCAGATATGTGCATATAGTTTATCCCCAAACTAGCGTCAAAACACTATGAAAGTATATGTTTATAGAAATATTTTACATAAAAATAGACTTTTATAGAAAAATATACATTTTTGAAGGAAAAATATTACCAACAATACATTTTCAAAAGAAAATTACTACCATAACACATTTTTGAAGAAAAAAAACATTTTTGCCATTATACATTTTTGAAGGAAAAAAAATTATTACCAGCAATACATTTTTAAATACAAAACTAGAAGACATCTTCAGTTTTCTAAAATAGAAACAACTTTTCATCACAATCTGACTAAATCAACCTATCACTATCACCAAACATTTAAAAGGAAACTTTAAAACCCCACCTTTTTGGCATTAAATAACTCACAGAGGTTGATATGCCATTAAACAAAACTCAAATTCTATTAAGAAGTCTGTAAATAACTCACTTGTGGATCCTCTAGAGTGGTAAGTGTGTGTGCATCATAATTTGTGTTAGTTTGAAGTTCATGTTCTGAATTCATAAGTTGGGCATTTTGATATGACTATTTGGCAGCCATCGGTTTGTTGGCAAACTTGCACTAATCTTTCACTTTTTCTACACTATGGCGCATAAGTTGTAGGATTTATTTGATTATGTTTGGGGTGTGGCTTGTCATTTAGATTGCTGAATGATTGTATGGAATTTGAAAATTACATCTAAGAAATCTACCATTAAAAATATAAAGACTGGCAGTTACCATGCAAAGTTGATTCCCATGTCTACACAGCCTATAGAAAATATAAAATATAAACCAATGTCTGATTAATAGTAGTTAAATGAACACCAAAATAGAAAAAAACTCCTATTACTCATTTCATTCCTCAATAGGACTTCTTCAGATCAATAATAGTTTTATTGATAGAGTTATATATTGAATAATATGGACATATTATGTCTTTAATTTTATAATAATACTTTCTGGTCCTTTAATCAATTTCTTGATGTCAAAATGAACTTCAACAAGGAAGGCGCCATAGCTTTTTTCTACCCAGCTACTTTCGATCTCCTCTGAGATCATTCCAAAGGAAGAACTATAAAGACAAACTTATTGTAACTGTGACCATTGTAATGGTTATTTTTAAAATCACACATGAACGTGCTTTGTTATAGCTATATTAAAAATTTATCCCTTGTAGCTATGGAATTTTGGAAAAAAAAAGCATCCAATATTCATAGAAATGCAAAATGACATTAAATGTTGGTTAAATATTCTTCAAAACATTGCTGCTACACTTGTAATAAATTTTGTTCAGCTTTGGGTCCTCTAGATATAGAAGGTTTCAAAAATTTGAAAATTTTGTTTATTTTGTGGTATAGTATATTGGTGTTGTTAACAAAGATTTTTTTGTATTGTGAAGGTGGATAGGAATGTGTCTTTAAAAGTTGTGCAATAGAACTTGTATCCAACAAATGAAGTGTAATACATCTTGATAATGTTGTGGTTGTCAAAGAAACATATGTACTTGCTGATTCAGGCAGTCATTTAATTGCCATACAGGATACATGTTCAGGTGATCATGTCTTTTTTAATCCATGACAGTTGCCATTTCTTCTTACAGTAGACTAGTTTCCAAATAAGGCTATAGTAAACTAAATAGTTACAATGCCACATCTCAGAAATAAAGATCGAGAAAGAGCATTGAACAAAAAAAAATCCATGAACAATAGATTATTGCAAGTCATCTTCATCAAAACCTTCCCAATGACTCCTCTTGAAAATTCTAGTACTTCTATGTTGTTGAGCAGCTAACACCCCTGCAGCACTCTCAATGATGGAATAGCTCATGGTCTGAAATTCTCTATTTAAGTAAAGAACAAGTAGCATTTAAGGCAAAATATTCAAGTGTCATTTGAGTAATATTCACACTAATTACTTTGGTGATTTTTGTGATCTAAACACCTCTTTGTGTTGTACGTTCTGTCTTGTCTGTTATTGTAACTATTGTACTGTTCTGTGTATATCCATTTAGAACTGGATATTGTGCTGAATAATACCTTGGCAATACAAAATTCTATATTTCCTATTCCTAATTTTTTCAATGTTATGTTCCTTTAAAATGTAGGCGATTATGACTCTCCACAGATTCCATTTTTTATTATCTGTCGACAGCCATGACTTTTTGGGAAAGATAAGGGAGTGGTTTCCCATTGCCATCTTTATGTTTTTTTTTTCTGTGAGACTAGTTGCCATCCAAGGCTAGAAAGTTCAGTTTATCCTGTTATTTAAACAATAGTTGGTGGGGAGAAGAGATATAGATTCATGCTCTTCTAAAAAAAAGTGCAAAAGTGAATGCAACAGACTAGATGAGAATTTGAACTTGGATTGCTGATTCCACTGTCTGGTAATAACTGTTGTACTACCCATACATTTCTTACAATGATTATCTATAAATAAAAACAAGTATTTTTGTGTAAACCAATCTTTGCTTATAATCTAACATCTTAATCATCAATGTTATACTGCTACTGTGGCTGATATATAATTTAAAAAACATGCCAAAGTCGATTCCCTGAGGATGAATTAGAATAGAACTATCAAAAAACGACTGAAGGAAAGCACGAATGTCTTAACCAGACAAGAAAAAAAAAACAAATTGAGATAAGAATCTTGCCTCACCCTCGGTTACCTTCTAAAAATCCCCAGAAAATTTGAAAACCTGTTTTTAACACCATCAATACATTATTTTCAAAACTGACATCATCTCTTTCTACTTTACTTGGAACCAATCTCCAGACATCAAGATTTTTTTTACTTTTAATCTTTCTTCTTCCCCATGTTTCCTTTTTTTTCTTTATTTTCTCTTTCCTTTCTAACACTCATTTGTCGTCTCCTTTTTTCATTTTTCTCTTTCTTTTCCCTTACTTATTCTCTCTTTTCCTTCTCTTCTCCCTGTTTATTTTTCCTTTTTAAATCAATTCACCTGAAGAAAGGAATAATGTGCCTAAGGTGAAAGGGAATATTGGAAATGAAAAAGAAAAAAAAAGAAACAGTAAACAAACTCTACTCAAGTGCAATAGACCGAGGAGGAATGTGAACCGGACTTTGTCTTTTATTTCTTTATTTTCCTCTCTCCTTTCTTTCACTTTCCTCTACTTGTTTTTTTCATATTTTTGTTTTTCTGGTTGTTTTTTTTTCTTTTCTTTCTTTTCTCCCCACTTCTTTCCTTTCTTTTTTCCTCCTGTTTCCTCTTTTTCTTATTTCCCTTCTTTTGTTTTTCTCTATCTTTCTTCTATATATTTTTCTTCCTTTCCTTTGTTATTTTTGTCTCTTTTGTTCCCTCATTTCTTTTCCTTTCTTATTATACCCTCTTCTCTTTTCTCTTTTTTCTTCTCTCCTCGCCTCCTTTGGTCCTGGGTATGATGGTAAACTGCATTGGGAGGTTGTGAGGAGCATAGAACCACCTCTTAATTGCTGTTGTTCCCAGGTCCACCCTGATCCAGAGTGGTACCACCTGTTAGGGTCCCAGCTATGGGCAAATAGTTTAAAACACTATGAAAGTGTAAAAATACTTTTATAGTAATTTATACACTTTTGAAGGAAAAATATTACCAACAATACATTTTTGAAGGAAAAAAATTATTACCAGCAATACATTTTTGAATACAAAACTAAAAACATCTTCAGTCAGTTAAGTGCCATACGTGATATACACTTGGGCAAACATGTCTCGAAAGAGACATGACTGACTGGGCAGAAGATTATTCCACAGTAGGTTTCCATTGCTTTCTGCAGTAGACTGGTTGCCGACCAAGGCTATAGAACCCAATCTGTCCTGTTATTTAATCCATAACTGGAAGGAATAACAGGATTAATACCTTTCCCAAGGGTATTTGTGCATAAGTAAATGCAATGAATTCAGCTGGAATTCGAACTCTGCTCCCCGATTTCTCGTTCTGAGCCGATATCCAATTCACCACAACAGTTTTCTAAAGAAAAAGATAAAAACATTTTCATTAATATCTGACTAAATCAACCTTCTCACTATAATCAAAACATTAAAAAAATATCTTAAAACCCTACCCTTTTTGGCATTAAATATCCCACAGATGTTGATATGCTATTAATCAAAACTCAAACTCAAACTCAACAAAAGAATAAAACTTCTTATAAAATAAAATTATCTTCTGGCTTTAAATAACTTGCAAATCTTGATGAGCCATAGAAAATGAATGATGGAATTAATTAATCAATATAATTGATACTTAATTTTTGGTGGCATTAATGTGTTACATCATCCTGAAACTATTTAGGGTTACACAATGTAACAAACACCTTAAGATGGTTGGAGAGTATATTAACTAAAATGTCATAAAAGCAATTTAAATAAAGAAACTAGCAAAATCACTATAACCGAACATTAAAAAAAAATACCTTAAAACCCTACCCTTTTTGGCATTAAATAACCCACAGAGGTTGATATGCCGTTAAACACAACTCAAACTCTCCCCCTTTCCTTTTATTACCTCTCTTCTAGATTTTTTTTTTCTATTTCCTTTCCTTCTTTCTCTTGATTATGAATTTCAGGGAAAGCTTTATTTCCTAAACACATATGTCGTTATATAGTCAAATTCAAATCAAATCTTCTCATGAAATGTTTAAATCGATTACATTAATGACATTGGAAAAAGATAGAATTAAAATCAATAAAAATAATAACTTTAAAATCATCTTTAAATCAGGCACCACTGACACAATCTCTGTTTACACAACGTTACCATGGAAAATGTTTTTGTAGGTGGGTGGGTGTTTGTATCAACCAGATTTCATTCAGTCACTGTTTATTTTTGTTATTTCTTTTCTCCCTATTTGTGACCTCCTTCTTTTTTTTTTCTCTCTGTCTCATCTCTTAAAATATTTCTTCTTTCTCTTTTTGTCCTGTTTCATCTTTTCCCTTATTTTTATTTTTACTATTAGTTCAGACTCTTAAAATTATTACTTCTGTTGTTCCTAGTAACAAATTTCTCTTTCTTAGCAACAGTTGTAAAGCTGTGTCAAATCAGCCTGAAAATGAGAACTACAGTCCTTCATCTGAACCACTGAGCAACACAAATGGCACCAATGCAAACCTAACTGCTGCCCTTCAAAAGAGTGAGTGAGTTTTGTTTAACGGCATATCAACCTCTGTGGGTTATTTAATGTCAAAAAGTTTGGGTTTTAAGGTATTTTTATTTTATAATGTTCGGTTATAGTGGAAAGGTTTATTTAGTCAGATTTTAATGAAAATTTTTTGTTTTTATTCTTTTTTATTTTAGAAAAATGAAAACGTCTTCTAGTTTTGTATTCAAAATTGTTTTGCTGAGAATAATTTTTTTTCTTCAAAAATGTGTGATGGTAATCATTTTTTTTTTCTTCAAAAATATATTATTGGTAATATTTTTCTTTCAAAATGTATGTATTTCTATAAAAGTCTATTTTTATACTTTCATAGTATTTTGATCCCCGTTTGGGGGTTAACTATTTGCCCATAGCTGGGACCCTAACAGGTGCTACCACTCTGGGTCAGTGTGGATCTGGAAACAACAGCAATTAAGAGGTGGTTCCATGCTCCTCACAACCTCCCAATCTGAGGCCTTGCTTCTGGATGCAGTTTCCCATCATACCCAGGACCCCTTCAAAAGAACCTACAGTCTGTGATTGAATGGGGTAGGAAATAGCTTGTAAATTTGAATGCCTTAAAAATGAAGTTACTCTTCTTTAACCACCATAGAGAAACTTTCTTGCCTACCATCAGAATGGATAACGCTTGTCTCCTAGGGTGCAACATACTTTGCCTCCTGGGCATCACTCTCTCAAATGATCTCAAATGGAATGACTACATCAAATCCATAGCTGTATCTACTGCTAGGAAGGTTGGGTCACTGTATTGGGCTAGGAAGTTTATCTTGTCAGAATTCATTTTGCACATTTATAAATCTACCATTCATCTACGCATTGAATACTGTTGGCATAACTTGTTGGGTGCTCCTGCTGTTCATCTTGAGGTCTTTGATAAAATCCAAAATGATCTGCAATATAATCAATCTTGACTTAGCAGCTTGCCTTCAGTCACTTTCTCACTGATGTGGCTTTCTTCTGTCTTCTCAACAAGTATTTTTATGGCAACTGCCCTGACGAGTTTTTCCCAATTCCCCAACCACATGTATTTACTCATACTACTAGATTGGCATCAAGGTACTACCTTTTTACCATCAAAATAGTTAACTGCAAACACCTATTCTACTCTAACAATTTCATTTCTTTTATTTCCCATTTGTGGAACTCTTTACAATTTACTGTGCTTTCCTGACAGATACCATCTCCAAAGGTTTAAATGCAACATCAACTGGCATCTTCTATCTACTCGATTCCCATTCATCTTTTATCCTTTCTTCCACATCTCCTATACATTCTATTTCTCTCACTGTCACTCCCTGTGCACTAGTGGTGGTTTTTCCTTGCTTGGGGTGAAATGATTATAAAAAAAATGAAAATCTTCATATTTTGAACCAACATGAACCAAACCAGCTATTTTGTATTTAGAAACACCTGTCAACATGAATGAAATCAAAAATTTTGTATTTAGAAACACTGACCAACATAAGGATGTGCATTGTGGTACAGTGGTTATCGGCTCGGAATGAGACACCGGGGAGCCGAGTTCGAATTCCAGTTGAATCCATTGTATTCACTTACGCACAAATACCCTTGGGAAAGGTATTAATCCGTCTCTTCCTTCCAGTTATGGGTTAAATAGCAGGACAGATTGGGTTCTATAGCCTTGGCTGGCAACCAGTCTACCGCAGAAAGCAATGGCAACCTACTGCGGGATAATCTCCTGCCCAGTCAGTCATGTCTCTTTCGAGACATGATCGCCCAAGCGTGTATCATGTATGGCACTTTAACTGACTGACCAACATAAACAAAGCCAAAAATGTTATATTCAAAGACACTAGTCAACATGAACCAAACCAGTTATTTTGTATTTAGAAACACCTATCAACATGAACCAAATCAAAAAGTGGTATTTAGAAACATGTGTTAACATGAACAAACCAACAATTTCATATGAATTTCTTTTCTTGCTTAATCTATTTTGATGTCTAATCAAGTTTTTAATGGCGCCAATAATCATCCTGGGTGAAGTGGAGACGTTCTACTGACTCAGCCCTTTAGTTGATTATTTTCTATCATTGTAAAGACCAACTGACAACCATAATGAAAATCAGAACCTTATACATAAATTATTAGAATATTGTCACAAGTCAGAGACTATAAATTTTCAGAAATTGCCATCAGATGAAAACTAGTCTCTTTCTCCTTATATTGGTCAAGCATTTCAAGTTTTGTTCTCAGTTTCTTCTTTACAGATTCTATCAAAATTATTTAATCAATGGTTTTTCTAGATAGTTTTATCATCAGTCGATGCCTGTTAACAGCTGTCAAGAAGCAAAAGGATCTAACTAAACAATGGACATCTTCTATGCGCTATGTCCCTTCAGGATATAGGCAATCATGGCCGTCCACATCTCCCTATCCCTTGTAGCTCTTGACACCCTTTCTCTTAAACCCCTCCCAAATTCTGTTCCACCATCCATTTTCTCAAGCCCATCAATATGTCATGCATTGCTTTCCCCCGTCTCTCTTTTCCTCTATATGTCATGTGAGTATCAAATTCTCCAAGCTCTCCTTCATTACATTACAGAAACTTCATCTGTCTTTTCCTAATGTTTAGTATAAGTTTCCTTTTTGTTTCCATCCTCTCCAAAACATTGCTGTTGCTTACATATTCAGTCCATAGTATCCTCAGCATCCTTCTGTAGAACCACATTTCAGTTGATTTAAGTCTTTCTTTCATCTTTGATGAAATTATCCAGCATTTGCCGCCATATTGAAGGAAAGATATCTCATAATAATTCAGTATTCTTTTCTTTGTTTCGAACAAAATTTTCCTGTATCTCAATACTCTGCTTAGCTTTTGAAATGCATGGACATCAGCTGATATAAATTTAGATGCTTGTAACATGATATTAAATGAAGGGGCAATAAAATCTTATTCACAAGTCTCTTTTTCTTTTTCATGGGCCATGTTATTTTCAGAACATAGGCGATTATAGAATTCCAATTGCTCCTGTCTCTTGTTACTCTTAATATTTTTTCTCATGGTATCTCTCCTAAACCCTGCTGCACCATCCAGTTGCTCAAAACTATCAAATGTATCCCACACTACTTCCTTCTATCTCTCTTTGCCTCTATCGGTTTTGTGAATATAAGACTCTTCAATCCCTTCTTATTGCCTGTTGCATTTTCCATCCTCTGTTAGAACGCTCTTTTTTTTTTTTTTTTAATCATCTCACCCCAAGCAAGGCATTCCACTGCGACTATTGCGCATGGGGCTACATAGGGGAAGGTAAAGAGAAGGAGTGGTTAGACATAGGGAATGTCAGGAGGAAAGTGACAGATGAGTAAGGATAGTGAGGATGAGGGTCGGGCAGATGGGAAGAGTGTTTTTTTTTAATCATCTCACCCCAAGCAAGGCATTCCACTGCCACTATTGCGCATGGGGCTACATAGGGGAAGGTAAAGAGAAGGAGTGGTTAGACATAGGGAATGTCAGGAGGAAAGTGACAGATGAGTAAGGAGAGCGAGGATGAGGTATTCTTTACTTGTTTTATTTTACTTTCTCTGACCTGTAGTTAGCATTTTGGGGTTTTCTTTTTGTTGATGACCATACATTTTTTCTTGAAGTTTATGCTAAGTCCTTCTTGCTACCTTCTGTAGGAGGTCCTGCATTTCCCTTTCCATGTCTGCTATTAGCACTGTCATTTATATATCTTATATTGTTGAGACTGTGGCCGCCAATGGATAAATCCTGGCAAAGAATTTCTCTCAGAATTGTTTTGCTGTACTGGTTGAATATATCTAGTGAGAAAACATATCCTTGTCTTATGCTCTGGTCTATTTTTGTATACCTGCTAAATTCATTTCCTGTTCATATACAAGTAGTTTACTGCTAATATAGGTTCATGATTATCCTAATGTCTTTTCCAAAAATGTCAAGGTTGCTGAGCATCTCCAAGAAGTCTTTGTGGCGTATATTGTCAAATGCCTTGGCATAGTCTATAAAGCACAGGTCCTTCTGTATTTGCATTGCTCTTTCTGATCGCATCTTGAACATGAATATTGCCTTCGTTATGCACACATCTCTAACAAACTTGCACTGTTCTTTTTCTATATCTGGGCCCATTGTTCTGCATGCTCTGTTCATCACAATCCAGACAATGAGTTTATTCACAAATAATGAAAATTAAATTTTTGTGACATCTTTTAGGATTTAAGGCACTCATGACTCCCCATAAATTCGTAAATTGCCATGTGTTCTAGAGAAAGATAGCAAAATGGCTTTGCTGTTGCCTTCTCACCAGTCTAAATTTTCCTTCTTTTAGACTTGTTGCCACTAAAAGCAAGAGAGAACTATCCTACTGTTTAACCTATAATTGGGAGGAGAGGAGATAGATTCATGCCTTATCCATTGGCCAATCATTCTCAACTAGAGTCCATGTAAACAAACTCCACCCCTATATCAAGCACTTTACGATAAAAAACCTGCTGACCAAAGTACATTTTATCAGTAAAACTACTAAAGAAAACAACAACCTTGGCACTAAATATTTTTTCAGTTAAACACTATATATACATATATCTATGTATTAAACCCTCCTGTTATTAAATTCACATAAGTGCCATATGTGATACACACTTTGGGCAATCAGATCTCAAAAGAGACATAACTGACCGGGCAGAAGATTATCCTGCAGTAGGTTGTCATTGCTTTCTGCAGTAGACTGGTTGCCAGCCAAGGCTATAGAACCCAATATGTCCTATCATTTAACCCATAACTGAAGGGAAGAGACAGATTAATACCTTTCCCAAGGGTATTTGTGTATAAGAGAATGCAAGGAATTCAACTTAAATTTTATGTTACCAGATGGGGTTTATTGTGCTATATAATTTCATCGTAAATTGATCTCCCCAGTAGAAGGCAAAAGTCTACTGCTATATCATGTTGAATACACCGGTTCCCGTCCGATCACCAAAGTTAAGCAAATACTTAAATGGGTGACCATTTGGGAATACCAGGTGCTGTAAACGTAAGGACCAAGAATGGTCCACCGGTCCTCCAGGTTTGGGGGTTGGGTGCAGGGCTAACAACCCTGCTCTGTAAAAAAACAGTTTGTTACAGAAACAGCAACCAAAAGCTGCTGCCCTATGCACCATTGGGTGTGATGGATAAATGATGATGATGATGATAGAAGGCAAAACAAATATGTTTATATGACATGTTTTCTTAAAATTCAAAAAATTAATATATCCTTTTTTAAATTCTTAATTGAGAGTGTTTAATCAATATGAAAAATGAATTCCATATTATGAATTTCAAAATTTAAAAAAATTCTTTTACATTTTAAGAAATTACACATCATGGGAGCATATTTGTTTGACTTACATGGCATGCTGTCCCCGCCACACATACACACTATTAACATTTAGAAAATTTAACAATATTTTTTTGGTATTTGTGAAAAAGTAATTACTTCTGGTTGCAGAACCTGTTGTAGAACTCCCCCAAATACATGTTCCATATGAGTGACTAAATTCAAAGTGTCAAAAAGAAGAGTACAAGGAGGTGCCAAAAAGTTCTTATCTGAATCCTCTGCATCAGATCAACAATATTTCAATGACCAAATATCAAATTGATTTAGAAATGCTTGAGAAATGATGTATAAGAGTATGTTTACTCAAAGTCGTTAAAGATATTTTTCTCATCAATAATAAATTTTTCAGCACCTTCTCATGTGATATTGATATCATGAACTTGCATTCATGTCAGTTTTCTTGGAGAAAAATGAAAAACAAAAGTTTTGAAGAAATGTTGCCTCTTTTGCTATTGTCTCGACCAGTCATTTCTAATTTTTTTTTCTCTGGGTCACATTTTTGGAATGAAAATTTGTTTGTGCCTGACCAAACTGTGATAAAAAGTAAATTTAAAAATAAAAAAACAATGAATAATAGTGCATTAAATATAATATATAACATAAATAATTTATCAAATGGTTAAAGTACACAAATTTAATGCGCTTGTTTTTAACAAGTAATCTTCTTTATATCAGACCTAATTTAAAAGGTATCAGTTAGGCTAATGTTCACCCAGATGTTTTAAACGACTGTCTAATTCTATACTGCTGTAAGATTAAATGCTAATGGAGGAAGAATTTTATATACCATAAAATGTGGTACTCTTCTAATTTAATTAAAAATTCTATTCAAAATGACATTGACCATTATAAAGTGGTATCAGCAAATTCTTGGACCAGGCCTAACAAAAAAAGAAAAAAAATGATCATTATTCTAGTGAATGTTATGCATTTTTAGGGCCTGAGACTCAATATGGAGACTTACAAGTACCTTTAGGAGGTAGTGCTGCTCTGAGTCAAGAGAGTGGCTACTGGAAGCCCTATGTATGGCAACAGGACTCTGCAATATGCCGTACAAGCAGAAGAACCTAGTGATGCTGTTAGACAATTTGTGTGACCACATAACCACTTACAGCTGGCCACCTAACTCCCCATACTGATTATTATGTGAAGGGAGAAGTTAAGCGAGAAACCAACAATACTCCTTGTAACACCAAAGACGGACTGGAGCAGAGGGAACCATCCAGAAGAGATGCAGGAGATTCTGAAGTCATCTGGAGGTTGTGGTTGAAGTCAACGGTGATTTTATTGAATAAATTTATTCTTTAGTGTTCTAAGATATTTTTGTGTAATTTTGGAAGATATATCTGTTAAAATGAGATGTCATTTTCATTTTTGCATAATTTAGACAATGATTAAATTTTTTTTAAATTATTTAACCCCAAACAAGGCATTCCACTGCCATTATTGTGTAGGGGTTTATATAGAGGAAGGTGGTGACAAAGAGTGGTTAGATATAGGAAATGTCAGAAGGAGGGTGATAGACAGCTAAGGATATAGATGGGAAGAGTGTTCGAGAGAATAGATGTGTGTTAGTGTGTTAGGAGGTGTCTATTGACCTTACATTTAAACTCCTGGAGATTGTAGCTGTCAGGGAAGCAAGTATGTGGAAGGGAATTCCACAGGTGGGAAGTGCGAGAAAACAAGCCATTGGAGTAGAAATTGCAGTTACATTTTATCAGTTTCACTATACATGAAACAACAAATTGGGGTGCCGAGTTCGAATTCCAGTTGAATGCCATGCATTCACTTACACACAAATACCCTTGAGAAAGGTATTAATCCATCTCTTCCCTCCAGTTATGGGTTAAATAATAGGACAGATTGGGTTCTATAGCCTTGGTTGGTAACCAGTTTACGGCAGAAAGCAATAGCAACTTACTGCAGGATAATCTTCTGCCCAGTCAGTCATGACTCTTTTGAGACATGATCGGCCAAGCATGTATCACATATGGCACTTAACTGACTGATAACTGAACAAAAGAAAATATAAAGGTAAACTGACTCAGGACGCTGGGTTCCAATGAAGATTATTTTCATGCACATTTCTGTGGAATGGTAAAAATCACAGTATATGTTGTTCAGGATCGTACAGTGACATGCATAAGTATTGGATACATGTTATTTTCTGTTATAACTAGTTTATGTTCACCATTTTGCCTGATATTTGGTAATTAATATCTCATAAAGTTGTTTTAGTTACCCTATGCAAAAGTATTGGATACATCAATTTAATATTTTGTTGCGTAGCCTCTGTTTTCTTTCACTGCTTCCAGTCGCTTTCTTTAGTTGGCTACAAGTATTACACACTGATCCACTGTTACTTTACCCCATTCTTCCTTGCATAATTCCTCTAATTGCTTCATATTTTGTGGATTCCGCTTATAAAATTTAACCTTCAAAGTATTTCACAAATTCTCAATTGGATTCAAGTTAGGAGACTGACTTGGCCTATTGAGAGTACTAATACTATTATTTTCAAACAATTCCTTTGTAAGTTTTGTGGTATGTTTGGGATCATCGTCATATTGTAGCACAAAATTCTGACCATGTTCTAAAGAAGTTGCAGATTTCTGAAGGTTCTTCTCTAGAATCTCCCTGTACATGTTACCATTCAATCTACCATGGATTACTTGTAACTCACCTGTGCCCTTGGATGAAAAGCATCCCCATATCATAATGGAACCACCCCCAAACTTTACTGTGAGGATGGTATTGTGCTTGTTAAAGGCAGTGCCATTTTTTTGCCAAACACTTGTTGCTGTGTTCCTTTCGAATAGTTCAACTTTCGTTTCATCCGACCAGATTACCTTTTCCCAAAACTGCATACCTTTCTTTTCATAAGTTTTGATAAACTTTAATTGGTCTTTGATATGTTTGGTTTTCAATAAAGGCACTTTTCTTGGTGATCTTCAATGAAAGCTTGTACGATATAGTGCTCTGCTAATGGTATCCTTACTTACATTAATTCCAGCACCCTCAAGATCAGTTGTAATTTCAGAACGAATAATGAAGAGTTTTTTGCACATTTCTGCTCATCTACCTTGAAGTACTCACATTTATTTTTTTCGGTCTTCCATTTTTTGGAAGGTTTACTGTACCACTGCCATACTTCTTATACTTTTTGATGATATTTCCTACTGTACTTAGTGCTAGATTTATTTCTTTGCTAATTTTTTGGTAACCTTGTTTTTGTGACATCCAATGATTCTATCTCGCATATCTCTGGATAATTCTTTAGTTTTTGCCATTTTTAATCCTTGAATTGCAGAATGCACATCAAAGAGTCAGATGATTAGTAGCACTGTCTTGTAAGCAACTGTGTGCTTCTCTGATTGGTCAGAGATAACATTCCAATACTATCAAAAGTTTGAATATTTAAAGTCTTTTAAAATACAAAGTTTCGATTGGAAATTTGAAAAAAGTGTCATGTATCCAATACTTTTGCATAGGGTAATTTTGAAATTTGATAAAAAAATGGATTCAACCATGAGTCTTTAATTTTCCTTCCACATACAACTAAAACAACTTTACGAGATATTACTTACCAAATATCAGGCAAAATGGCAAACATAAACTTCATAACAGAAAATAATATGTATCCAATACTAATGCGTGTCACTGTAGATGCTAAGATGAAAACTACACAGAGAAGAAAAATAATTAAAAAGCAATGATTAATGAATTCATCTCAAAAGTCTAAATAAGATTATTGCCTGGTGTTTGATGCTTTCACACAAATAACAGAATTCTTGCATGTGGATCCACTGAGATATGAATAACTTTGAGAATAGAAAATTACTAAATGATATTTTAAGATAGCAATTAAAATATTAGCTCATTGTTTGACAATGGATTTAATTAGCATTAGCAGTTCATGAGTAGAGTTTGATTTTGGCAATTCTCATGCACTGGAATATCTTGAATTTGGCATCATCAGTTTGTGGATCTTTCACCAAAGATCTTTGATTTAGTTTCAATTTGTAGTTTGAAGTGGAATCTTGGAAGTTTATCAACTGGCTCATTTAGCAAACACACCAAAATTTAACTTTAGTCTTTTAATCAAATCAAAAGGTAATGTTTTTGGTCCAACCTATGTAGGCTTATGGCCTATCACGTTGAATACACCGGTTCTCGCTCGATCACCAAAGTTAAGTATCGTTGAGCCTGGTCAGTACTTAGATGGGTGACTGCTTGGAAATACCAGGTGTTGTAAGTGTATAGTGACTCAGAAAGAGAAATCGGTGAGCCGAGTTCAAATTCCAGTTGAATACCCTGCATTCATGTAAGCACTGGTACCCTTGGGAAAGGTATTAATCCATTACTTCCCTCCAGTTATGGGTTAAATAACGAGGGTAGGACTTGGGGACCCTGCCCTTAAAAACAAATCCCAATGAATCTTGTAAACAACAAAAACAATAAAACAAATAAACTAAATAAAACAAATCAAAAATAATCTTCAGCATTAAATGACCTAATGAACCAACCAACTGGTTAAATGAACCAACCAACCAACGTCTTAATTTAACTTTAGTCTTTTAATCAAATCAAAAGCAAATGTTTTTGGTCCAACCTATGTCTTAAAATGACCATTTTCAAAGAGATTTCTTTCTTGGCCAGGCCAAGAACATTTCTTCTCACTTTTAAATAACACTCAGTACTTCTCTCCGTATGTGTGCTGTGGTGCAGTGGATATCAGCTCAGAATGAGAAATCAGAGAACCAAGTTCAAATTCCAGTTGAATTTCATTGCATTCACTTATGTGCAAATACAGCTCTTTTCCTCTAGCTATAAGTTAAATAGCAGGACAGATTGGGTTCTATAGCCTTGGTTGGCAACCAGTCTACTGCAGAAAATAATGGCAACCTACTGTGAGAAAATCTTCTGTCTGGTCAGTTAGGTCTTACAAGATACATGATCACTCAATCATGTATGGCACTGACTGACTTCTCTATAGTTTCAAGCATCTGCTGATGGAGCAGTTAAGGTTGCTCTACTGCATATATATATAAATCTAAACTTATTTATAAATGGAACTTTGTGTGTGTGTGTGTGTGTGTGTGTGTGTGTGTGTGTGTTACCTATAGACTCCGAAACGGCTGAACCGATTTTTTTTTGAAAATTTACAGAGTTGTACTATAAGCGTCTGCGAGTGTTCTTAGCTAGATTTTGTATCGAGGTACCCCTGATAAATATTGAAAATCGATAATCGAAAACATTGGGTTATAGAAGGAGTGGTCCGATTTTAATTAAATTTGATACACTCATAAACAAAGACATAAGAAATGATATTCAGAAGTTTCAAGGTTGCAGTTCTTACAATAGTGCAGAAAATCGGTAATATATATATATATATAAGGCAAGATGTTTGTGTGTGTGTCTGTTTATCTGCCTGTATGTCTGTATTTTTTTTTCAGCCCTTTTGTTTTAGTTTTTGCTTTGGGTTTGGCTCTAAGTAGGTATAATTGTAGTTCTTAGTCTCAGCCATGATGCCATTTACTCAGAGGACTTATTTAGCCTTCAAATTTAAGTTTATGGTGAAAAAAACTTATTTGATATCAATACCAGGAAATCAAAATTTAACTTACATCCATTCATTTTTCTTTCAGTCTACGGTTTTGCTTTAACTGGAAACAACTATTGCTTTTTAGCCTTTCATGCCAACGTCCAAAGAGTCTGAGCTCCAAGACCATGGATTAGTTTTAAAGCTTTCATTACACCCAAGCAACGCTGGGCTATACTGCTAGCATATATATATGCAAAAGTATACTCAGTTATAATATGCGGAAAGGAATAGTATGGTTTAACAAAAATATTTTTTTCATGTGCAGTAACATATTATAAAGAACATGAGAAAAAAACAATTCTCTTAAAATATGAACTATGACATTTTTAAATGTTTAATAATTTCAGATAATCTTATAACTAATTTATGAGCATTTTTTCTAGTAACCAACATTTTTTTTTTTGTTTATAGATCCATTATTTAAAATATAATTAATTTTATCTCTGCCTTGAGAAAATCCATCACAGGATGAAATGTGTAGGTGAGAAAAATATAGTTTTTCTCATCTTCTTTATTTAACCACATTATATATATATAAAGTATATTTTGTTTATTTGTTATTTTGCTATCTTCTGACATCTTTTTTTTGGGGGTGGGGTGTGTTTTTCTTATATTTTCTCTTCTCTTTTCTTCTTTTCTCTCTTCTTTACTCCTCTCTCTTATTTTGCCTTTTTACCCATCCTCTTTCTATTTACTTTTTTCTTCTTTCTCGTTTCTTCTTCACTCCTCCTCGTGCTTTTTTTTTTACCCATTCTCACTTCTGATTCCATCAATTACCTCTTCTGTTTTCTATTCTTATTTAATTTCAGTCATCTGGTTTTTTGTTATTTTTTTTCTATCATTTCTCTTATTTCTTTTTCTTCTTTTACTTCATTCTTCTTTTCTTCCCCACCCACTCTCCTCTATTCTGTCAATTCATGCTTTTCTTTTGTCACTTTCCCTCCTCCTCCTTTTTCTCTTCTTCATTCTTGCTGTCCTTTTCACATTTTTTGTATCCACTTTCTCTTCCAATTCTATCAATTTCCATCTTCATTCCTCTCTGCTCTTTTGTCTTTTTTGATCCGTTCTCCTCCTTTTTTCTTCATTCCCCTTCTTTTCTATTCCTCACTCCTCTTGTCTATTTACTCACTCTTTCTTCTAATCCTATCAATTCTTTTTTGTTTCTCTTCCTTTTATCTTCATTTCTCTCTGTACTTTTGTTATTTTTTTTTACCCACTCTCACTTCTAATTCTATTATTTCCCCTTTTTATTCTTTCTCTTCATTCTTTCTTCACTTCTCCCTCTGTTCTTTTGCCTGTTTATCCAACTCTTCATATTCTATAAATTCCTTCTTTCCTTCTTGTTTTCTACCTTTTCTTTATTCTTCACTCCTCTCTCTGATCTTTTACCATTTCCTTCTCTAACAATCCCATAAATATTCTCTTTCCTTTTACTTTCTTTTTTATTATTCTTTAGCTTTCTTATTTCTACTACTGTTTGTTTTTCCCTCTCAGTCTGTTACAAATGGAGAAAAAAAAAGAAAATAATTTTCCTAATCATACGGTTTGAAATTTGCCTCTTTTGTGCAAATGAGCTGCACATTTTCCCGTGTATTTGATGTGTTTCCACGGTGAATTGAAAGCAACACACCTTCTGTACTCTCCATGCTAGGCTCCCCTATAAACAGCTCTTGACACCCTCTATATTGGCATTCCTGTCTCCACCTGAAAACACTTCATTTGCTTGATTCACAAACCGCAGACAATTCTGTCTGTAGTCATTCATTGCACATTTGTCACAGTGCAGGAAGTAATAAGATAGGGGAACTTTAGGGATCAGGTGGTAGGGAAGGAAGAAATATATGGGATGGGAAAAGGGTAAAAAACATGCAAGCATATGAATACACCCACAAACATGTGGAGAAAAGGTTATATTTATGCTGTCAAACAGAAACATTAAGGATCCTTTAATGCCTATACGAAGAAAGGGGGACAATTCAGATATTCACAAATGTGCATGAAAGCATAACAATTTTTTTTTACTTAAAATAAGAATTTAAAAAAAAATAAAACTCCAAAATATATTTGTAACATGGGATTTGTGCCAGGAAATAAAGAATTGAATTTAATGGCCATCAGGAACTTTTGATCTAAATAAGTTGATCTGTGGTGACTCCAGTATGTACTGGGTTCACTTTAAGAAATACCTAAGTAAGTTTTGTACTTGGTGTCACATCAGAATGTCAAAAGGCCAGAGCCCTGACAGTTGACCTAGAAGGTATCCTTTAAAGCCACCAAGTGCAGTATTAGGCCTCAAAAGACTTCAGATACTGCATCAACATAAGCAAGCCAGATAAACTGAAGATACATACATACACAAGGCAATCAGTTAACATAATCTAAGGAGAGATGGAATCTCTCACATCTTTGCAAGAAGATCAAAGAATATTTGAAGAAAAATCTGAAACCACATACCCTAAATTAGGCTAATATTGATAGAGTCCATAAATATAGTTCCACAATCTTACCAGATATTACTAATGCTAAAGTTTCATGAATAAATATGTGATCAAGGTGAAAGTTTTAAGAAAATGGAAACAAAGGATAATTTGAGGAAAAGAGAATGTATACTATTTCTTATTAAAAAATGATACCATAAAATTCATATGGTGTTCATTTAATGTAGATTTTGAAAATTGCACCAACATCAATTAAAGATAACTAATATTATTGGGAAACATTCACATCGGCAATAAAATATGATAGTGTATATGTACATTATACATATAAAAAGATAACAAAAGCCTTATTAATAACAATGAATTTGTTATCATATGTGGGTTTAAAAAATCACTCTTAGTCATGCAGACATAGCTATTATATTAGTAGAAATTTATTAAGAAGAAAAGTATGCATTTACTTCTTTTCAACTAATATCTATATTAGTAATATATATTGGTAGGAAAGAACTACTGACATTTTTTCTCAATTTCTGCTTTTATATATATATATATATATATATATATATATATATATATATATATAAACACATTGTTCATTCAGCAATGAATTAAAACACTCTGAGCTATTGGACGTGCATAATGATAATATACGTGCTAAAAAGTCTGCCTTCTTCTACTGAGCAGCCAAAGCTCAGAGGTAGAATCACTGACTGACGCCAATTCAGTCGGGTTTCAATCCTGGGTTAAAAGCAATTAGAGTCTAACCGTACTGATGAGCTGTGATACAGTGAAACAGATCTATCTGCTGATGACTATATATATATATATATATTAAAAAAGGATTAATTCAAAGATGTTGAATGGCCATTTCGATATGAAGATCCCCACGGGGAACGACTCGTTCCCCGTGGGGATCTTCATATCGAAATGGCCATTCAACATCTTTGAATTAATCCTTTTTTAATATATATTTGCTCTGTAATATTTTATTACATGGAGCTCTCTTCCTGTATCATTTTTTAATATTAAAATAAATTTTTTAATATTAATTAGGATCGGGTTTTTTGGAATTTACCTTCCTGCTTTTTTCCCTTGGATTGAAGTATCTGAATTAAAATATATATATATATATATATATATATATATACACACACATATACATACATATTTATTGTAATTTTGTTATTACAATAGTTTATAAAAGCATAATATCACTACACAAAAAATTAAAAATTATGGTATACATTGTATACCATAATTATTTAATCCTAATTCTGACTTAAACATTCTATCTTCTTTACTCATAGATAGTAGTAAAAAAAAATCCATTGTTCAATAAAAAAAACCTAAAATCCAATGTCCTGTTAATAATTATTGTCTACCCATTTAAAAAATTCTAAGGTCCCACTAAGTATCTTATCCAGATAAAATTAAAAAGTGACATGTCTAGATCTAAGCCTTCCTGCTCCCTTTCAAAACCAAAATATTAAATCTCCATGGGTACATAATTCTCATTTTTGATTGAACAATATTGACACACCTAAAGCGTTTTCAACTACCACTCCCTAATTTTCTAAATAAGCATGAATTCATCTTATATTTTAAAATAAATAATTTTCACCATTTATTTTAACATATCACCTGAAGAAGAACAGTTTTGTTCTGAAACATGAAAATTTTTGTGTAGTGATATAAAGCTTTTATAAACCATTGCAATAACAAAATTACAATAATAAGCTCAACTCTGTATCAAGCACTCTTTATAAAAACAAATGCTTGAACAGTGGGTTTTAATCTATATGTTCCTTCACATTTTTGTAATATATATATCTTTTGTGTATTTGAGCATATATATATATATATATATATATATATATATATATATATATATATAAATTAAAAAAGGATTAATTCAGTGATGTTGAATGACCATTTCGATATGAAAATCCCCACGGGGGATAACACATCACCTCAGGAACAGAAAAATCCTTTCAGAAACTGGAGAAAAATCAGTCTAATTTTCCTTTTTAAATAGATTTGCAAAGAAATTAAAAAAGAAAAGAAAAAGGAAAAGAAAAAAAGAAAAAGATAAAACTAAATAAAATCAAATAAACAAGAAAAGAAAAAATTGACATCATCTGGGTTCGCAAAAAAAGGAAAGAGAATTGTAACTTAAAAATTAACAGCCGGCCGTGTTGAATTGATGTAAGGTTAAGCAACATGGAAAAAAGGTGGGAGATAAGAGAGATAAAGGAAGGAAGGGAGGGAAAAAGAAAATAAAAGAAAGAAAAAAAATTTTATTTGTGTATTTGAGCATATATATATATATATATATATATATATATATATATATTGTGTATTTGAGCAACAATCTCTCTTTTATACAGGTTTCATTAAAAATGACAAACAAGTTATTATCATTAAGGTTGTTATGGAATTTTTTATGTGTTTGTATAATTTTTTTCTTTACAGAACTCAAATTATATAAGACTTGTCCAAAAGTTTAGTACTTTGGAGCACTTTCAGGTATACTTTTAGCCATTATCAAGAATTAATTTTGTTTTACTTGTAAATAAACATGTGTAAAGTTTATGCAGATAGAATCTAATGTATGTTTAGTTCTGAACATGGTAAGCACATTGTTACTACATTACTGCTGTTATTAAATGTAGGATTTCTCTTTTTTTTTTTATTAGTAATGCCTCCATTATTTTTAATCTTCTTTTGTATGTGGGTGATGCTATTATGTATGTATTATCAATGAGGATATCATGGATAGGTCCTGGAAGATCTCGATGTGTGTTTAAATGAGATCAAATGGAACTTTTGTGGGAAAGGTTCAAGGACAATCTTCTCAATTTTGTGATGATATAACCAATGTAATTGTTTATGAAATTTAATAGCTGAGGAACACAGTTCTTTAATGTACATTCATAAACAACACTGGTTCTTTGCAGTTTAGATTTTGAAGGTGAATCATTATTACTGCTAATGATGTTGGCAGTTTTGAATTTTTTAGAATAGATAATTTAATTTTCTTGTTTAAATTAGTCGGTGTTATATAATTTTGGATGATATTGCAAAGTGAAGATTTGTCCTGTCTGTAGTTATTGTGCATTTGATTTTTGTAAAAAAAATATTTATGCTGTTGTTTTTGTCCGCGTGTTTGTGGTTGCCACTGGTTACATTACAAAGAAAAAGTTTGATATGGTAATCAATTAAATAATTTGGAAAGCCGTTATTTCAAATTGTGTATTTCTTTGAAGAAAAGTGGTTAGGAAGATGAATTCTCATATGCTCTTGTGAAATTTTTAATAACATGATTAATGAGGTATTAGAAAGAATGGCAACAAAAAGGAAATTAATAGTGAGCATAAGAAACAGACAACTGAAGTTCCTGGGACATGCAATGAGGAAGGAGTGCTTGGAGAACCTGATACTGACAGGCCAGATAGAGGGAAAAAGAGACAGAGGAAAGCAATGGATAACATGTTTGGAGGGCCTGAGCAGGTGGATGACAGAACGGGGGTTGTGTGGTGCAACAGGAGAAAGCGTGCTAAGAGCAACCAGGGATAGGGAGATGTGGAAGGCCATGATCGCCTACGTCCTGAAAGGACAGGGCACATAGAAGAAGAAGTTGGCTGCACCAGATATAACTTGGTGAATCAAGTAATTTGTCAGTATCAGCCAACTATGTCATGCCTGGCAACAAGTGCCAACAAGGCCAGTAGATTTTTCTGTCCTGCTTCACTTGATCAGAGATTAAGTCTTTCCCTCTTCTACCTGTCTGCAGATGGTGATTTTCAGTATTTGAACCTAAATTCTGTCATTCTATTCCTAAAAAAATAAAATCAATAAAATTGATCTCCTACAGAGTGGGTTAACCCTTTGCTTTTGGTTACTGGTTGTAGCCAAGTTCTGGTGGTTAGCTTGAGAGAGAAAAAAGGTCTTTGATAATCAAATGTGTTCTATAAACATAAGATTTAATTTGAAGAGAAAAAAGTTCACAGAATTTAACATCTATGAAATGACATCTGGGGGGGTTCTATTGTATTCTGTATATTCAGCAAATCGCAGGTGTGATTGTGGTCTGTTTCCTCCCATCATGGAAAATGACTTCCAAGCAAAACATTCACTGTCTTTATATAAGGAAATCTTTTCCTCTTACAATTATTTATAACTTCACTATATCTATCCGGGTCTCAGAAAATGACAATTTGCCATGCCCATAGCTCACATTCCATATTTCTGTAAATTAACCAGTGTGATTTCTTACTGGTGAAGGATTCCTTCCCAGATGTCCAAAATAATGATAATTATAAAAATTCCAGAGAAATGTCACAGAAAAAGTACATCTGGATTAACTAGTTCTCAGCCTCAAATTAATTTTTCATAACTTGTACAGTCCTTTTTCAAACAAATCTGTGACTATTTAGGTGAAAAAACATATAAAAGACATCCAAGTTCCACCTATCACCAATTCCATTCTGGCCAAACAGGTACTTCGCACTGATACCTGTACTTGAAAATACATTAGTCTAACTTTATCAGCTCTCAGTATAACCTCTAATTTCCTTCTTTCAATTACTGGTCCAGTGTTCATTCTCTCCTGAAGCCAGAGCTGAATTTGTCAGACATGTTATTTTTTTTATTTAAATTTTCACTCTCAAATAACATTTTAACATTTCAACTTATAAAACATTGACTTCAAGATTGTTACCCTGTTACATTTTATTTAATCAAATTCATCCCAAATAAGGCAGTAAAGCCACTAAAACGCAAGGGATTATTGAGTGTGGAAGAATTAGAAAACAGAAACATTACTAGGGAGAGAGCTCAAAAGAAGAGGAGGACAGTAAATAGTAATTGACATCACATTTAAATTTTTGCAGATTAAAGTTAGCTGGAACGCATAAAGCCTGAATAGTGTTACACAAGTGAGAAGTGTGATAAAAAACTGTTAGCATAGTACTTACAGTTAACATCTAGCCAAATCAATTGTAAATTGATGAGTCCTCATTGACAGTCTAGTCAGTCAGTCAGTTAAGTGCCATATGTGATACACGCTTTGGGCGATCATGTCTCAAAAGAGACATGACTGACTGGGCAGAAGATTATCCTGCAGTAGGTTGCCATTGCTTTCTGCAGTAGACTGGTTGCCAAACAAGGCTATAGAACCCAATCTGTCCTGTTATTTGACCCATAGCTGGAAGGAATAGGCGGATTAATACCTTTCCCAAGGGTATTTGCACGTAAGTGAATGCAATGAATTCAGCTGGAATTCAAACTCGGCTCCCAGATTTCTCATTCCAAGCCGATATCCAATGCACCACAACGCACATCCGCTAGTACTGTACTTAAATTCAGAAAGTCTAGGTATCATAATGAAGTGTTTATTCAAACAATTACAATGAAAGTATTTATAGGAAAGGCACAGGGAAGAAAATTTATGGCATTGGGAAAGTAACTGAAGCTGAGATGCCAGGTCATGACCAGTAATACTGCTGATTCTTCTTGGGTTTTATCAAAAATCTCTAAATATATAGCAGGAGCACCAAACCATACCATACATGGCAGTAATATTCTTAGCATGCATGAATTGTAGACTTATACATAAGATAGATTCTGGAGAGAAAAACTGTCTAGCATAATACAGTGAACTGACTTTCTTAGCAGCTGATCTAGCAAATGATCAACCATGTTGATGGAAGGCAGAAAGAGGTCTCTGAAATCATTAACAGATTTGTTTTGTTTTTGGAGATGCGAAAATTCACAAAACATTTTTGCCTCAGTTAATAACTGAAGGTCATTTATGACATCAGCTGCCAATCTGACCAGATCAATCTAACCAGACTTATTGTCAAGACAGATGTAAATGGTTGTATCATCAATATATATATATATAAAGTTGAGAGCTGATGCCATCAGGAAGGCTGTTAACAAAAATTAAAAACCAAGGATAGAACCTTCAGGCACCTGTAGGATCTAGAAGAGTGGTCTTTCAGGATAACTTCATTCCATAATCTGATTAGATACACTGTATCAGTTTGAAGATTTTGGAAATGTCCAAAGACCGAGCTTCATCATTCTTATCTAGAGCTTGTTAGAGTCTTTCTGTAATGATTGTGAATATATCAGCAATTGACTTGGAAAAATGAAAGCTGTATTGCTTCTCTGAAAGTAGGCCCTTTGATGTGAGATGCTTAAACAGTTCTACATAGATTAGGGTCTTAAGTATTTTACCAAACAGAGACAGGACAATATTAAAATGATATTTAGAAGAGGCTGACAGTTCACATAATTTCTTGAAAACTGTAACAGATGAGGATTTTCAATAAGCAAGAAAGGAAGAAACAGCAAGACATTTATTGTACAATTTAGAGAGAATAGCAGACTGTTTATAAGCACAGCTCTTAATGACTATTACAGATACTATCAGATCCACATGCTTTATGGAAATCCAGATTAGAGATGATAGCAGAAATCACAGGATGCATTATATAGATATCAATCAACAAAGACAGAGTTCTAACAGGAAGGGTAAGCAAGATTAATAGAATATTATATTTATATAAAATGTATATTTAGGCAGCAATCTTTTATTTAAACATGTTTTGCTAAAAATGACTGCAAGTAAGATTTTATTAATTTTTACCAAATTTTTCCAGTATTCTTACATGTTTCCTTTTTGCTGGAGGTAAAGAATATAAAAATGTTCTATAATTTTTGCCTTTCCAAGTACTTTCTTCTTCTTCACAGACCATTTTCAAGGATGTTATTTTTCTGGTGATTTTATGCTGATAAGGAGATCATCATTGCTTTCATAACTTGTCTTTTACAGGAAGGGGTGTTGACCCTATACAAACCCTTTTTATCTTCCAAGCAAGATGGTCTAAATGACCAGGTAGAAGATTTTCCTGCAGTAGGTTGCCATTACTTTCTGCAGTAAACTGGTTGCCAACCAAGGCTATAGAACCCAATCTGTCCTGCTATTCAACCCATAGCTGGAGGGAGAAGATCGGCTAATACCTTTCCTAAGGGTATTTAGGCATAAGTGAATGCAACAAATTCAATGAAATTCAACATTTATTACCATCATTAGTAACTACCTGATGAGACCTTGTTCTTTCAATGTCGAAACAAAATGTACAAAGTTTGTAGTTTGTACATGTTCTAAAGTAATAATAATAATTATTCATTTCTCCATTTTCATATTGAGCACTGTTTTAAATTAATGTTTTGTTTCAATTATTTTCTTCATTCTTTATTCATTTTTATATATATATATATATACATGCCACAATATATGAATACAAACACAATTTATATATATATTCATTGAGAAAATGCTTACTTTTCAATTCAATTCGATTAATGTAAGTGCTGCTTGACATTGATTGTTTAGTTATGTGTGTATATATATATATATATATATATATATATATATATATGGTATTGTATTGTGAATTAGTAAAGCTAGTGCTTTCTTTAGCAAACTGAACAAATGTTTGTGGATTGCAACATGGCATATCTCCAGACCCAAAAGTTAAGGGATATAAGACCTGCATTCTATCCACCCTTTTCTGTGCATGTGAGACATGGATAATATATAAGGGACACGTGTAAATGTTAGAACTTTTTCTCTAACAATATCTGTGCAGATGCTCATTAGTGAAGAAGTTGTCTTTGACAAGTGTAAGCTCATGAGCAATGAAAGTATCACCTTGCAGCATTATCTTTGGTGGTGTTGTCCTGTGGTCTGTGTGTGTGTGTGTGTGTGTGTGTGTGTGTGTGTGTGTGTGTGTGTGTGTCCATTACCTAAAGACTCCGAAACAGCTGAAGCGGTTTTCTTGAAAATTTACACAGTTGTACTATAAGCGTCTGTGAGTGTTCTTAGCTAGGTTTTGTGTAGAGGTACCCCCGATAAATATAGAAAATCGATAATCAAAAAAATCGGGTTATAGAAGGAGTGGTCATATTTTAATCAAATTTGATACACTCATAAACAAAGACATAAGAAATGATATTCAGAAGTTTCAAGGTTGCAGTTCTGTGCTTGGTTGACTTATTTGACTCCGATATTGGAAATCGATATTCTACCGGGTCTGATCAAAATCAGTTTTTCAGCCCTTTTATTTTAGTTTTTGCTTCGGGTTTGGCTCTAAGTAGGTATAATTGTAGTTCTTAGTCTCAGCCATGATACCATTTACTCAGAGGACTTATTTAGCCTTCAAAATTCAGTTTACGACAAAAAAAACTTATTTGATATCGATACCAGGAAATCAAAATTTTACTTACCTCCATTCATTTTCTTTCAGTCTACGGTTTTGCTTTAACTGGAAACAACTATTGCTTTTTAGTCTTTCGTGCCAACGTCTAAAGAGTCTGAGCTCCAGGACCATGGATTAGTTTTAAAGCTTTCATTACACCCAAGCAATGCCTGGCTATATGGCTAGTATATATGTGGGTGGAGTGTGAACCGGGCGATAGTTTAGTCTATCTACTCCAATTGAAAAAAAAAAAAATTGAGAAGATTAGAAAAGAGAAAACCGGAAACCGCATCCTAAACAGGAAACAAGGGATGAGCCTCTTAACCTGTTCAATAGACGAGGGTGGAGTGTGAACCGGGCGATAGTTTAGTCTATTTAGTGCATATCATATTACGTGCCCAACAGCTAGAGTGCTCCAATTCATTTTACTGAATGAGCGATGCATATATATATATATATATATATATATATATATATAATTCAGTGGTTTAATATATATAGCTATAGTCCCATGCTTTATTTAATGCCTGGTGGTTAAATATTTGCATGAAATATTTAGTGGCAGGTTTTATCATGTATTTTATCTGTTGCATTTTGTTGTATGGTTATATATCTGAACCACATAGCCTTGGAAAAGGTATGAATATGTTTCTCTCTGCTGATTCATTATCAAATGTCTTGTTAAAAGTTTTCTTGTATGCTATGATAGTTGACAGAGTTGAGTGCGAGTGTGTGAACACAAGCTTAAACCATTCTGCTCTATTTTACTTGCCCAGTTCGCCGCAATAAAGAACCTGTTACATTATCAACCTTGACAGCAGTTAATAAGAGCAAGAATATAAACGCAGTAAATATGGTTGTGTGTATATTACGTATTATGTATTGCACACTAAGGATTATCACATTTGGTGGCTTTAATTGGATCTTGACTGTAAATGACATTTTTCTTTTAAAGATTTTTAAATTAACAGTTGAAACCAAATCATGTGTAATCTTTATCCTTCTGAGATCAATATTACCCCTGAGCATCAGATTTCTAGCAACAAAATCAGTTTCTTGATAGGGGAATTTACAAACCATTGGCACAGATATTAAAGAGAAAGAGAGAAGCTGTGTATTACATTTGAGAAGACTATTTTATTGACTGAAGGATCATGGGAAAATTATACAGGCAGTTAAAAATAAGGTAAAAATCTTCTGTCAGAGTGTATATGAATGGAATATACCAGAAAGAAAACCCCAAAAGACAATCCAGCATGAATAGATGCAGATAACCTTGATAAATGTGTGTGCCTGCTGTAGCACATATGCTATTGTAGTCATACAGCATATTTGCACTGATGAAGATGCATAGTGATTTCTTTCCTGCATTTTTTTCTCTTCTAAAGGGTATGACCTTGACTTAAGAATTTCAATTATGAATGATGATGATGGCTGGTAGCATTCATGGTGAGAATAGTAGTGGTGATGAGAGGGTGTAGGGGATAAGAAAAAGAGGCTTTTGGTGGTTGTGGCAGATTGCTTCTCTGTTTTTTGACTACATTTTGTCAGCATGTGAACTTCCAAAATGTAAGATATCAATAAGAAAATTGAACAAATAAGCCAAGAAATCAGCATTGAGGATAAGTTAAAGAAAACAGTAATTAAAGAAAACTATATACAAAAAAATAGACATCAGTAAAATTCACAAATATTTACTTTACATGTATATACAATAGTTTTGTAGCCTGAAGTTTTCTGTATATATTTGATGTACATGGTTAATTGAGAAGCATAAGGTGAGGTGTATTGACAAAGGAGATTATGTTAAAAATTTTTGAATAAAATGCATGTGTTTATCATGAAGCAACAAATTTAGTAGTGGCAATAAAGAAATTAAGCATTGAATACACTGTGCTTAGGGATTTTCTTTCAAAGACAAAGGAGATTATGTTGAAAATATTTGTTATATAAAATGTATGTTTTTTATTAGTGGCAATAAAGAAATTGAACATTGTGCCTAAGGAATATTTTTAGACACCATAAATTGCTATAAATCAAAAACATTAACCTAAAAATATGAGTCATGTTCTTAAATAGCCTTGTCAGATCGAGACTTTCATGTAGATGTCATGCATGGCACCAAACTCATTGAGAAATATCTAAACTGTCAGCTATATACAAACACTTTCAGAGACCATTGATTAGAAATGGCTTTGAGTGAAGACTGTAGGTCTTAGTGAGGACCATCCCTTCAAACCACACAGACTGGTATTATAGAGATATCAGTGTCACCTGATATCTTGTTAAACGAAAACATCCGTGCTTTTAAAAAAATTGTTTGACATTTATTGTTCTGATGATTATCAGCTAACTTTGGTTGGTTGATTTCATATCAACACCTATGGGTTATTTAATGCCAAAATCTAAATCTTTTAAAAATGATTCTCTGGCTTCAGTTGAATATATTTTGAATGCAATTGTATGCCTTCAACTACAGATAAAATTTATTGTTGGTAATTCTATTATGAATGTATTGCTGGTCATTTTGCTTTAAAAATGTATTACCTGCATTTTTACTATAAATATGTATTTTATACTTTCATAGTGTTTTGTTTTTGTTGGGGTGGGTCACTATTTGCCCATAGCTTGGAGCCTAACAGGTGCTACCACCCCAGGTCATGGTAGACCTAAAACAACAGCAAGAGGTAGTTCATCGTGCCTTATAACCTCTAATCTCCTTATTAGTGGCTTTGTTGCCAGATTTAGTTTATCATCATATATAGGAAATTATCAACTAAGTGGTGTGAACCCCACAAGGACCATGGCAAGTGACCCTGGCAAAGTAGGTCACTGAATGAAACCAGAACTTGATAAATTACCTTTTTAGAGACTGATGGCATGACAAAAAACAATGACAAGTGGAAAACAGAGAGACTCAGTGAAATACACAAATGAAAGACAGTAGACCTCTTGCTGCCGTGAAAGATGATTGTTAGACTGCTCACCTTTTCTCACCTCTGCCTTGCTTGTCTATAGCAGTAGGTTACAACTGAATACTACTACAATAGACTTATGGTTTCATATCATCAGTGACAATCTAGTCAAAGAGTTATTTTAAACCAATAGTGTTTGACTAGAAGAAGCTGCACCCTGAGGATGAACCCTGGTCTGAGCTTTAACACTACAGGGCTATAGAATAACAAATAAAGAACTGTGCCATGCTGGAAAATTTTAACAGTGAATGGTGCAACAAACTGTATCGTGTGCTTATCTGTAGCAACCCTTGACATAGCTGACTACTAGTAGCCACAGATACTCGGCTTTATTGAAATGTGATTATCTCCATGAATAGTTACAATGGAATTAGAGGCTTATGGCCATATCACGTTGAATATGGTTGGGCGATATGGCCCGGAGAACCCACATAAAAAAGGCCTTGTCCCACATTTTGCCCTAGTGGCAGGAGTAACTGAATACTGCCGTTATAAAGCATTCGCTCGATCACCGAAGTTAAACAACGTTGAGCCTGGTCAGTACTTAGATGAGTGACCACTTGAGAATACCAGGTGCTGTAAGCGTTTAGTGACGGATATGCGTTGTGGTGCAGTGGATATCAGCTTAGAAATAGAAATCAGTGAGCCGAGTTCAAATTCCAGTTGAATACTCTGCATTCACTTAAGCACTGGTACCCTTGGGAAAGGTATTAATCCGTCCCTTCCCTCCAGTTATGGGTTAAATAACAGAGTAGAACTTGGGGACCCTGCCCTTAAAAACAAATCCCAATGAATCTTGATACTCGAAAAGAAAAAAGTATTGCTAGATACAAAACTTATATAAAAACAACAATGAATTGTTGAAAGAAAAAAAAAGGTATTACCAGCAGTAAATAAATAAAATTTAGTTGACAATAAATGACCTGCCAAGGTTGAAATGCCATAAAACAAAACAACCAACCAACCAACAATGGAATTAACTCATCTGAAGATATAAGAATTATAATTTCCATTACTTACAGAAAAAATAATTATATTAATCTATGTCATAAGATATACAAACAGTTACACAAGGTAGATGACGCTCATGCTTCTCAGGAAAAGACAGCTAAAATTCCTGGGACATGCAATGAAGAAGGAGAGCTTGGAGAACCTGATACTAACAGGCCAGATAGAGGGAAAAAGAGACAGGGGAAAGCAATGGATAACATATTTGAAGGGCCTGAGCAGGTGGATGACAGAACGGGGGTTGCATGGTGTAACAGGAGAAAGTGTGCTGAGAGCCACCAGGGATAGGGAGACGTGGAAGGCCATGATCATCTACATCCTGAAAGGACAAGGCACATAGAAGTAGATGTGAGTATCACAAAGAAAAAATTATCTATTGCATCATTCTTCAAGTTTATTTAACTCTTCTCTATTGTTTTATATCAATGATGACAATGATTTGTAAGCACATTTGGTCCCCCTAGGGAATGTTGGGAGCAAAACAGATCATGCAGCAGTTTAAATAACACAATTTTTGAGTTTAGGATGTCTTATGTTCTGTTTCTGTAGCTTCAGCTTTTCAGCAGCCAGCCTTATAGTTTATCTTTCTACCCTAATCCCAGTGTCAGTCAGTTAAGTGCCATACGTGGTAAATGCTTGGGTGATCATGTCTCGAAAGAGACATGACTGACTAGGCAGAAGATTATTCTGCAGTAGATTGCCATTGCTTTCTGCAGCAGATTGGTTGCCAGCCATGGCTATAGAACCCAATCTGTCCTGTTATTTAACCCATAACTGGAAGGAAGAGACGGATTAATACCTTTCCCAAGGGTATTTGCGTGTAAGTGACTGCAATGAATTCAACTGGAATTTGAACTCAGCTCCCCGATTTCTCGTTCCGAGCCAATATCCACTGTACCACAACGCACATCCCAGTGTAATACCTGTAAAATATAATATTTTATCATTGAAATTCTGATTCTGGGAACTTTGTGTATATAATTAACTTCATAGATTCATGTTATGGTACTCTTCTATGAGAAATGAACTCTTCCTCTGGATATATATAAATTACCTGCATCACTTTCTACAGACTTTTGGGCAGAGAGCATTAACCCAGTCGTGGCTCTGTCGAAGAGTAGACTAGGGAACATTAGACAGATATTTTTGGTTGGGCGATATGGCCCGGAGAACCCACATAAAAAAGGCCTTGTCCCACATTTTGCCCTAGTGGCAGGAGTAACTGAATACTGCCGTTATAAAGCATTCAAGTACAGCTGTTAGAAGTAGTTAACAACAGCTACTAGTCAGGCAGCGTAATAATACATTCGGACTCACTTATTTCTATATCACTTATTATTAACACTTCTTTCGGATATCTTGTTTATTGTTATACTAATACACTGTTTTAAACCTATCTCCTGTCTTCTATGTCTTCTGTCCGGCACAAACCGGTCACTACAACTTTGCGGTGAAGTTTTGCCACAACTCCACAGCAAATTGGCGACGAAGATTCACAACAATTCACTAAAAAAAGAGCATACATGATGAAAAAATACCCCAAACTTTATAAAAACAATTTTATCATCAAAATCTTTGCTATTATTAAAGAAAGATCAAATAATTTCTTCATTATTAAATTATACTTTTTTATCCGCTTTAGAACATACAAAAATTTGATTAAAATGTTTTTTTTTTGTTTTTTTTTTTGCATCAGCAGGTGACCATGAATTAATATGGAACATTTTGGCATTGTTTAGAGTGACCTGACATGATATATCATTGATTTGGAATTTTTTTAATGAAACATTCAGGATGTGAAATTATTTTAGAAATGTTTTTCACAACTGTTACCTCCTGCTTATTTAATTTTATGAAATGATCCAAGGCTTCTTGGGATAGTAAAAGATACCTTCCAAAAGCATCTAAAATTAAAAAGCAGAAAAATTTCATTGGAAACAAAGAAACGAGTACTGAACTGTTATGTAATATTGGACTTGAAGCAACAGAAACGTAGTTCTACAGAAGGATACTGAGAATGAACTGAACACGTGAACAACAACAAAGTTTTACAGAAAATGGAAGCAAAAGGACACTTATATTTAGTTGAAATTTCTAGGGTACATAATGCAGAAAGCAGGTTTGGAAAAAGGGACATTCACAAAACTTTGAAAGCAAGAGAGACACAAGAAAGCAGCATGTAACTTACCTAACAATCTTGTCTAAATGTTTTGCATCAATGATTCCAGCTCAATTAATGCAGCTGTGATTAGTACGCAACTGAAACATCAGGAAATATTGGAGTAAATCTGACAATAAAACACTATCTCTAGGAAGATTATCTACCAAGGTTAGAGAGTTCAGTCTCCCCTTTTTTTACACAAATTTATTTTTGCTTGTAATTTCACTATTTGCCCATAGCTGGGATCCTAACAGATGTTACCACCTTAGGTCAGGGTGAACCTGGGAACAACAGCAGAAGATTAATGCTTTGAAAATAAATTTTTAGCATTTGTTAACTAATGGGTTCTGTTTCCACTAACAATAAAAAACATGCTTTGTGATCCCTTTTTAGGGTATTGGAGCAAAGTTTCTAGATAGACAAACCTGTAAGAGAGAGAGACAACAATATATTGCAACAGTTCATGACATTTAAAAGAAATTCCCTTACTCATTAACCATGCTATATGACACTTAACACTTTCCACCTCACTTTCTCCTTTGCCTTTTCTTTCTCTCCTTTTCTTTCTTCTTTCACATTTCTTTTCATTTTAAACTGTAAACAAGGATTGTAAGAACTTTAACACTCATAAAGGCTAAGAAAAATTTAGTTGTAAAAACCACAAAAATAAAAATATCTTATATTTTTATATCAAAAACCTTTTTTCTTTGTTGTGGGTTGATTCAAATTTGCAACAAACTAAATAGAACTGAGTATTATTCTCAAACTAGTACAGCATAACATAAAACTGTTTTGTGAAATATTTTTATTATAATTCATGTTGTTTAGCTTAGTGTATACTGCAGAGTATCCAATCAAGAACAAAATGGTGGTGCCCATGAGGAATTGCTTTTAGCAACATTATAGACATTTATTTCCAGTGAATAACCTTTTTCTTATTCATTCCAAAATGGGCCAGCACAACAGGGTAACAATGCAGTAATAAAAATGTTAATCTCCCAGACTATTTCAAATGGGCCAGCATAGCCAGGCAACAATGCTATAACATTGCAGCAATGAATACTTTAGGCAAAGTTTGAAATCAATTTCAATACTGTGTCAAAAAGAAGCGTTGTCAAAAATGGTTGCTAAAAAAATTCACTGATTGTTCCTCCAATAAGGCTGTTTAGTTTTATCTTTCACAAAGTTTTCTCAAAATTACTTTTATAGATCTTAAAACCCCCAAAAGTAAATAAAATCAACAGAATGAAAGGGGAAAGGGAAAATTAAAGCTAAATAAATAGATCTAATGGATCAATAAATACATTTTTTTTAAAGAATTCAAAGAAACAATACAAAAAAAAAAATGTCAAATAAAAACCTGACTTACAGATTCCAGTTGGAATGATTCCCTGTTCAGCTTATGCCTTTGTGATTTTGATGTTAAAATCAAATGTTGCAGTTCAAGAGGAAACCAATGAACGCAGTCAGGCTTTCATAGCTTTTTCTTTTTTTTCCTTTTTGGCAAGATTTAACTTCACTAGTTAAATCTAAACTTATTTATAAATGGAACTTTCTCTGTGTGTGTGTGTGTCCGTTACCTATAGACTCCAAAACAGATGAACCGATTTTTGTTGAAAATTTACACAGTTGTACTATAAGTGTCTGTGAATGTTCTTAGCTAGGTTTTGTGTTGAGGTACCCCCGATAAATATCGAAAATCGAAAAATATTGGGTAATAGAAGGAGTGGTTCATTTTAATCAAAGTCGATACACTCATAGACAAATACATAAGAAACGATATTCAAAAGTTTCAAGGTTGCAGTTCTTCAATAGTGAAGAAAACTGATTATATATATATATATATATATATATATATATATATATAAAAGGCAAGATGTTTGTATGTGTGTGTCTGTTTATCTGCCTGTATGTCTGTATTTTTTTTCAGCCCTTTTATTTTAGTTTTTGCTTTGAGTTTGGCTCTAAGTAGGTATAATTGTAGTTCTTAGTCTCAGCCATGATGCCATTTACTCAGAGGACTTATTTAGCCTTCAAATTCAGTTTACGACAAAAAACTTATTTGATATCAATACCAGGAAATCAAAATTTTACTTACCTCCATTCATTTTTCTTTCAGTCTACGGTTTTGCTTTAACTGGAAACAACTATTGCTTTTTAGTCTTTCGTGCCAATGTCCAAAGAGTCTGAGTTCCAGGACCATGGATTAGTTTTAAAGCTTTCGTTACACCCAAGCAACACCGGGATATACTGCTAGTATAAATATAAATTCAAATTAAATAAGGATAAAAAATATCAGAGAGTGAAGTAAAAATAACAAATAGAATGTTTACTTTTATTTTTTACTTTTCTTGCTTAAAATAGGAGACTAAATTTAATGACACATCACCTCTCCCCATCATACACATAGACACACCAAATATTACAATTTTATAAATTTATAATCAATGCACAAAATGAAACTGGAATAAAAGTGGATAAATTTCAGTACCATTTTGTTTTATCTTTCAATGATTTTTTAAAATATTTCCTGTTGAAATGAGAAAGGAAATATTTATGCTGATGTGAAGTGAAATAGAATAACTGATAAAATGAATCAAATTTGCTTTTCAATTTCTCAGCTCTTGGAGCAATCTGCAAACTTTTCCTGCAATATGTCGATACATAGGTAATTTCACAGCGTAAATAAATAATTTTACTCAACTTAGTTTTTCCACAAAATCTCTTTCCTTTTCAATGTACTTAAGTGATGAATATTGGAGAATATATTACAGTGAAAATTCCAGCTCAAAATTCAGTTAATAATTACATGTCAGGTTTCTATTTTTGCATGAACACACAGACAAAAAAGAAAATCTAAATCTAAACTTATTTATAAATGGAACTTTGTGTGTGTGTGTGTGTGTGTCCGTGTCCATTACCTATAGACCCCGAAACGGCTGAACTGATTTTCTTGAAAATTTACACAGTTGTACTATAAGCATCTGCGAGTGTTCTTAGCTAGGTTTTGTGTCAAGGTACCCCTGAGAAATATCGAAAATTAGTAATCAAAAAAATCGGGTTATAGAAGGAGTGGTCTGATTTTAATCAAATTTGATACACTCATAGACAAAGACATAAGAAATGATATTCAGAAGTTTCAAGGTTGCAACTGCTAGTTAGAATATAAACATTGGTTATGCTATAAGAAATCTCTCAGTCAGTTAAGTGCCATACGTAATACACACTTGGGTGATCAGGTCTCTTTTGATCAGTGACTGACTAGGCAGAAGATTTTCCTGCAGTTTTTTCTACAGTAGACTGGTTCCCAACCAAGGCTACAGAAACCCAATCTGTTCTGCTATTTAACTAATAACTGAAGGGAGAAGACATGGATTTATATCTTTCTCAAGGGTATTTGCTTGGAATTCAAACTCACCCTTCTGATTTCTCATTCAGAGCCAATATCCATTGTACAACAATGCACCTTTATACTCCCTAGATTTTTTATTACATAACGGCTGGCTCTTCCATGAGATGAAAAATATCCTGCAAGAAATGTTTTTCAGTTATGTGAAGTACATCAAGTCTTCTTAAAGGCCACCAAGGAGGATATTTTTCAAGAGACTTGGAGGAGGAGAAGCCATCAATTACACAAGTCGGAGGATTATTCTGAAAGGATCATTTCTTTGGTCCCCATAACTTATATTTATGTATGTTTTTTTCACATTTCTTTATAGTAAAATTCTGTAACCTGATGACCACTCTGAAACCACTCTGAAATGTTGCATTGCATATGATCTTTGAATTTTAGTGGTCTATCAGTAATTCCTCAGTAGGGAATCTACACTGTATCAACAAACTCAATCAACAATAGAGAATTTACTTCAAGATTCTTTTACTGGGAACAGGGATGGAGTCAACATTTCCCAGGAAACTGGAGATAGGATGGATGTCAACTGGTCAGCCAGCTTCCTATCCTCTCCATATAGTCACTTGCCTCTCTGATATGCAGGTGGTATAATGGATAGTAACTCAGAATGAGAAATCATAGAGCCAAATTTGTTACATTTACTTACATGCATATACTTTTGGGAAATATATGAATCCATCTCTTCTCACCCCAACTATGGGTTAAATAGTAGAACTTTCTAGAAAAATAATATAAAATTAAACAGATATTAGATTTTAAAGAGATTTAAAAGATGTTTTGATTTCTTTTTGCTAAGCAAACTGGGTGGAAGTGAATTTGTTTTTACTAATTTTTATTTGAGAACATTTAAAATTGTTATTTAAGGACCTAAAATGATTTTTAGGCTATTATCTTTCAAATAAAAGCACAAATTAACTTCAAAGAGGATACTAAATTATTCCAGAATTCTCAAGACCATTTATATTTGTAGAATCAAAAAATATAAGACTTGTCCTCGCAATCTTTTCACTTTTTCTTATTTTTATTTTTTTTTAATTGGAGTAGGTAGACTGAAATATCGCCCGGTTCACGCTCCGCCCACATCTATTGAACAGGTGTAAAGGCTCATCCCTTGTTCCCTGTTTAGGATGTGGTTTCCGGCTTTCTGTTTTCCAATCTTTTCACTCTTTTCTTTTTTTTTTTTTTCAATTGGAGTAAATAGACTAAACTATCGCTCAGTTCACACTCCACCCACGTCTATTGAATGGGTGAAGAGGCTCATCCCTTGTTTCCTGTTTAGGATGCGGTTTCCGGCTTTCTCTTTTCCAATCTTTTCACTCTTACGTAGCCCCCTGCACACCAGTGGCCTTACCGCCTTGCCCGGGGTGATATGATTAAAAAAAACAAAAAAAAAACAAAAGGTAATTCAAACTAACATCCAGTCAGACTATAAATTAATATAGACCCTGTACTTTAGGATGTTCATGGCCAAATGATAGATATTTATTTATCGCAGCATCTACACCCAAGTCAGCAGCCAGAGAATAGGCTTGCCTAAGTCACACAATAGAACACCTCAGCCTGTTACATAAGGCACTCACCATTCAGTCCAAAAATTACTAATGACATACAGTAAATGACAAATCTGTTTAACCAAATCCTACACTATTAAGTCGAAGCAGCCTTCTCTTTAAATGCAAAAGGAATTGCTTCTTGATTCTTATTATAAACTCTCTGTGATTTATATTGCTGGTTTTCTTATAGTACTTTCTCACCCATTTTTTTTAGTTGTTATGCTAATATTTATATGATTTTATCCACAATTGGCTTGGAATAGCAAGGAGCTAGCAATTTTCTGTTTCTTTGTCATATTTTTCAATCCACTACTATAATTAGTTAGCAATTGTTTTTTTTCTTGTTCTTCATTATTTTTTTTCAAAGTTTGTGAACGTCCCTAGAGAAAAAATATGGAGAATTTAACACTGAATTGAATATATAAGAAAAGCAGGTAAACTGAATAAATGAATAGTAGTACAAGGGATGGTAAAGAGGCAAGGACTTCTTCTATGTGCCATGTCCTTTCAGGGTAGAAGTCAGATAACTTACCTTTCAACATGGCTGTCTTCTTTTGTCTCCCTGCAGGAAGGTGACTATTCAAGAGTGTGGATATTGTGCTCAATATTTATGAAGCTCAATATACACACTGAAATTATCAGCCAATCAATGCTTACAGAATAGACTCGCCTGTAACAGAAATGGAATCTCCCAGGTTATTATTTAAACCACCTACCAATTTGCTCTGGTGGTTTTTGGGTCAGTTAGAATCAACTCCTAATCTAGTTGATTACTGGATGGTTGTTCCATAACATTTTACGTAGGCAATCATGGCTTTCCATATCTCCTTATCCCTGGTGGCTTTTAGCACACTTTCTCCTGTTGCACCATGCAACCTTCATTCCATCATCCACCTGATCAGGTCCTTAAATATGTTATCCGCTGCTTTCCCCGTCTCTTTTTCCTCCTATCTGGCCTGTTAGGAACAGGTTCTCCAAGCCCTCCTTCCTCATTGCTTGTCCCAGGAACTTTAGTTGTCTCTTCTTGATGCTCAGTATTAATTTCCTTTTCATCTCCATCTTTCCAAAACCTAGTCATTGCTCACATGCTCGGTTCATGATATCCGCAGCATCCTTCTGTAGAACCACATTTCAGCTGCTTCAAGTTTTTCCTTCATCTTCGAAGGTATTGTCCAACATTCACTGCCATATTGAAGAATCGACATCACATAGCAATCCAGTACTCTCCTTTTTGTTTCTAGTGAAACTACTTTAAGCAATTAAAGACAGAAAGTTGGGGAGAGCCCATGATTGCCCACATGGCCTATGTAAGAGGTTGATCTGTTCCACTTAAAGATGATGACAATTATTATGTTATTAATATTATACAAGTATAAAAGAATTACAAAATTAATATTCATTAATCTGGAAGCTGAAAAAATTTCAGCTGTAAATACAGGGTACGATTGATAAATTGTCGTCTAAATGACACCAAAATGAAAATAACACAGACATCTTATTTTAAGAGATATATTTACTAAAATTACAAAAAATATCTTTAAATACTAAAGAGTAAATTTATTCAGTAACATCGCCATTGTATTCAACCATAGTCTTCAGGCAACTTTGGAATCCCTTGCAACTTTTCTGGATGGTCACCTTGTTTGAGTTGGTGAATGTTGCCATAATCCTTACTTTCAGTTCATCTTTTGTCTTACAAAGAACTTTGTTGGTCTCTCACTCAACTGCACCCCTCACAAAATAATCAATAGGGGTGCAGTTTGAGAAGTTAGGTGGCCAGACGTAAAGGGTGATGTGGTCACAGAAATTGTCCAACTGCCATGACGAGGTTCTCCTGCTTGTGTGGCATCCTACAGAGTCCTGTTGTCAGACATAGCATCTTGCAGCAGCCACTCTCTTGACACATGGCAGCATTACCTCCTCAAGTCATTTGATGTAAGCCCCAGTGTTACACCCAAGGCCCCGTGGGAAGATGAATAGAAGCATAATGTCGCCATTACTAGTGATCACTTCAAACATCTTTGTAACCACCATTAGACTCATTCAAATGTTTCCAAATTTTTGACTGCATAATGATGCATTTTTTTCTCACAGTGCCCAACTGACCCTACTATACTGTGCAGTCAACAAAACCCAAAACAAACAATGTGCATGTGCAAAATTGAAAATACAAAATGGCAACAATTTACCCATCGCATCCTGTACGTTATTTTATTTGTCAAGTTTAAAATAAATGTTTTCGTTTCTACAATCTGATTAGAATAGACCAACTCACAGAAATGAGTGAATTTGCTTGTGATAATATGTTGTTGTATAGATACTGAAATATGTTAAATAATTAATCACCCTGTGGGTGATTAATTATTTTATACCTTACAACCCATTTCCTACAGACAACACATTGCAAGCTTCTCACTACTCTATTGCTATTTCCATGGAACATGTTCAGACAAGCTAAATCCCTTGTTTTCCCAGTTTAGACCTTTATAGCTAAAATCACAGTGGCAAACAATCCTCATTTCTCTTATTTTTTGGTAAAAAAGAAGTTCCATTTGTATGGTTTATTCTCAAGACCTCTGCTTTGTGAAACAAACTCCTTTGAGGTCAAATTCCAGTTGAATCCCTTGCATTCACTTATGTGCAATTACCCTTGGGAAAGGTATTAATCTGTCTCTTCCCCCCCAGTTATGGGTTAAATAACAGGACAGATTAGTTTCTACAGCCTTGGTTGGCACCCAGTCTACCACAGAAAGTAATAGCAACCTACTGCAGGATAATCTTCTGCTCAGTCAGTCATGTCTCTTTTGAGACATGATCGTCCAAAGTGTGTATCACATATGGCACTTGACTGACTTGACCACTTCAGCTCTTTTCATGGGTTTTTTCACAGATATAAACACGATGACTAAATGAGAATATGACAGAATGGTGAATACATAGGATAATTTGGTAATTTTTTTTCAATATTGAAAATGTTTCCCTTATTATCCAGATTCATCAGTAAAAGATTTTTATTTAAAACACAAACAAAATCCTCATTAGCAGAATAAAAACTGTACCTTTTATTCTTAATTTTTGTATTAGATAAAAATAAAAAAATTATCAATAAATTTTTTTTTAAATTAGGAAAAAATAGCAGAAAATATTAAAAACAGAAACATGATTTATATTAAAACATCTGAACACTTGAATTTTTACTTTAACTACCAGTCAATTAAGATATGACTGAGCAAAATATTTTCCTGATGTCGGTTGCCATTACTTTGTGCAGTAGACTGGTTGTCAGCCAAGACTATAGAACCAAATCTGTCCTGCCATTTAACCCTTAACTGGGGGAGAATAGACGGATTAATATCTTTCCTAAAGGGCATGTAAGTGAATGCAGCAAATTCAAGTGGAATTCAAACTCGGCTCTCTGATTTCTTGCTCGAAGCCGATATACACTGTACCACAATGCACATCCTATTCAACTCTACTGCTACAGAAATTTGATTTTGACTAATGTCAACTAAGTTGTTTTTTTTAATGGTTTATAAGTAATTGATTTCTACAACTTATCAACTCTTTGCAGGTCATTTAATGCCAGAAAATATTTTTAGATTGTAAGAATCTTTTTGGGAGATAATTATTTAGTAATATCTGTCTTACTAATTAACCCTTAACTGGGGGAGAAGAGACGAATTCATATCTTCCCTAAATGTATTTACATATAAATGAATATAATGAACCCAACTGGAATTTGAACTCGGCTCTCCTATCAACAATTTAAAGCCACTATCCATTGCCCCATCCGCACATTCAAGCTTACAACACCTGGTATTCCCAGGCAGTTACCCATCTAGGTACTGACAGCTTGATGCTGCTTAACTTTGGTGATCATACAGGTCTTTCAACATGATGTAGCCATAAGCATTTACTTACTTATATAACTGCATTGTTTCTGTACTCTTTTAGCCAAGGCTGAGGGCTAGCAACCAACATTTAAACCCTAGGCAGTGAAGACATACTCATATGTTCAGTAGAATGGCTGATCCATGTAACCCAGTGAATTTTTATGGATACTATGCTAATAAAATAACATTTTGTCTAAAAATTTTAAAAATTCTAACTTAAATTACTAATAATGGAAGAAAATAATGATGATAAGATGGAATAAAACTTATAAAATAACTAGTGTGCCAATTGTTTTTTTTTTCCTTAGAAAACCAGGTCAAATAGCTGGAAGACCCATTTTATGAAGTTTTCCATCTCATATTTATACGCCATGCTAGAATTCTTTTCCATGGTGTCTGGGAAGCTTAACAACTGGTAGAATGTTATGAAATCAAGTTGGGTGAACTACTAGGGTAAGGGTGTCTAACAGAATTAGGGAGGAACATATATGGACCATTCTGCTTGCAAAAAGTGTTAATCGTTGTAACAGTGAGCCTGGAGCATTGAAGGCCCCAAGGTTTTAAATGTAAAGTGGGTTAAGGTGTACAAGTCTGGGAAAAGAGATTCATTTTTTTGTTTGTTTTGGTTTGCGTCTTTTATGGTTGTTTGGATTTTAAAGCCTGTTGGCATCACTAAAAATATAACTTTGTAGAATGTAATGAAAGAAAGTTATAAAAGCAAGTTAGGAATACATTTACCTGATTTCATCAGGTCGTTTAAAAAGAAAAAGAAATATTTTGCTGACAGCTCTTATTTAATTAAAATGCAAAACAGATTTTATTTATAATTTAATATTTACATATTTATTTTTTAGTATAATTTATAATTACAATTTATATGCATAGTTTTAAAATGGGATAATTTTGTAAATATTTCTTTAAGAATATGATTGATAATTTTATTATATGTACATTATATTTAAATGAGTTTTATTAAAACTAACCAACAAGGTCTGTATTTTTTTGTATTGTATTTTTCCAATTTTTAAATAAGTTGTTGCATTTCCATATCAAAATTGTAGATAAACAGTTTAGAATTTTGATAAGTATATCTTGGTATATTTTCGAATGCTACATTTTAAATTTAAATATATGCATATATGATATTGTATAAGCAATATCATGTAATGAATGGCTTCAATTATAGAAGACAGTATATCTACATTTGAAATGTAATGCTTGAAAATAAAACTGGAATATAGCTAAGTAAACTTTGGTGCATAATACTAACAACATTTATTTACTGACTGACAGTAAAGCCCGGCATTGCTTGGGTGTAATGAAAGCTTTAAAACTAATCCATGGTTCCTGGAGCTCAGACTCTTTGAACATTGGCACGAAAGACTAAAAAGCAATAGTTGTTTCCAGTTAAAGCAAAATCGTAGACTGAAAGAAAAATGAATGGATGTAAGGCAAATTTTGATTTCCTGGTATCGATATCAAATAAGGTTTTTTCATCGTAAACTGAATTTTGAAGGCTAAATAAGTCCTCTGAGTAAATAGTATCATGGCTGAGACTAAGAACTACAATTATACCTACTTAGAGCCAAACCCGAAGCAAAAACTAAAATAAAAGGGTTGAAAAAAATACAGACATACAGGCAGATAAACAGACACACACACAAACATCTTGCCTTTTATATATATATATATATATATATATAAATAATCGATTTTCTGCACTATTGTAAGATCTGCAACCTTGAAACTTCTGAATATCATTTCTTATGTCATTGTCTATGAGTGTATCAAATTTTATTAAAATCAGACCACTCCTTCTATAACCCGACTTTTCTGATTATCGATTTTCAATATTTATTGAAGGTACCTCAACACAAAACCTAGCTAAGAACACTCGCAGACGTTTATAGTACAACTGTGTAAATTTTCAAGAAAATCAGTCCAGCCATTTCGGAGTCTATAGGTAATGGACAGACACACACACACACAAAGTTCCGTTGATAAATAAGTTTAGATAATGATCAAGATAGTGGAAAGCAGTAGTACAGAAGCACAAACTTTGGACAGTTTATCCACAATTTTCATCTATATATATATATATATATATATATATATATATATATATATATATTACTGGTGTTAATAAAACTGTGCTCAGTGTAATATAAGAGAGTTATTAATAAATATACACATTATCCTACATCTATACCATGGCTTGGAGTTTCAAATACTCATACACACACACACACACATATATAAGTAAATTAACAAACCTACCAAGGTTTCACCTAAACAGATCTTCAGGTAAGGTTGGCCAACCTTACCTGAAGATCCGTTTAGGTGAAACCTTGGTAGGTTTGTTGGCTCACTAGGTTAATTTACTTATTCTGCTCTGCTTACGTATTGAGCGCTTTTTTGTTATTGATTACTCGTCTTGAGTTTTTTCTTTGACTATACGCTTGCTCGGCCCAAACCGCTTTGGCTGATGTTCATGTGCTTAGCTCTTTCATTTTTACAACCATGTTTTCCTTCTGCATATATATGTGGAGGGTTTTTTTAAATGAGTATAGTGATAAGTTTACACACACACGCACATATATATATATATATATATATATATATATATATATATAGGAAAAACTACTAAAATGTTGTAAGTTTAAAAATGTATTTTTTTTTTACAGTATTTATTTATTTCTAATATTATATGTATATTTGATATTTCAGACTGGCCTCGGCCTTTCATCAGAAAAAATGATTTTAAAAACAAATGATTTAAAAATTTTTAAAATCATAAAATCATTTCTTTCAAATCATTTGTTTTTAAAATCATTTTTAAAATCATTTGTTTCTGATTTATGCAAAAGGAACTTCAAATATATGATAGAATATATATTTGATATATATATAGAATATATATTTGATATATATATAGAATATATATTTGATATATATATAGAATATATATTTGATAGAATATATATTTGATATATATATATATTTTTAGTAGTTTTTCCTATACATATTAAGACAGTATACGTGAATCATCATTATGTTATAATATATATATGCACACACACACATATATATATATATATATATACACACACACACACACATATATATACACACACTTACATACACACATATATATGCACACATATATACACACTTACACACATATATACACACACTTACATACACACACATATATACACACACACATATATACACACACACATATATATACACACACACTTACATACACACATATATATACACACTTACATATATACACACACTTACATACACACACATATATACATACATATATATACACACACTTACACACATATATATACACACACATATATACACACACATATACACGCACTTACATACACATATATACACACACACACACTTACATACACATATATATATACACACACACACGCACTTACATACACATATATATATATACACACACACACACTTACATACACATATATATATATACACACACACACACACACATATATATATATATATACACGCACTTACATACACATATGTATACATACAAACATGGCTACAAATATACCTACTCATATATATATATATATATATATATATACATACACTCACACATAAGGATCATTCAAAAATTTCTTAGCCTCACTCAGAAAGAAAACCCATAGCTAAAAATTTTTGTTGTGGCAACACATTACTACTTCTTTTAAACCTGGAAAAACTAATTCATATTTCTGTATTAATTTCTATGCATCTGAGGTTTATACAAAGGTTAGAGATGTTTGACAAATTTAAAAATAGACACAATACAGGCCTGAGCAGTCATATAATATCTGCAGAAGAAAGGTATGATGCCCAAGGAAAGCTATGAGGACATAGGACATTTGCTGAGGACTCCCCTTCCTATGCAACTGTGTAGAACAAGGGCTGCAGAATTTAAGGCAGAAACAGCATAAAAGCTGACCCTCAAAAAACTCCACTGTATGTTTTGGATGACAGGCTTCTTACTGCCCGTCAGATAGCTATGTCCATAGGCATTAGTTCTGGCTTAGTTCACACTGTTTGAACTGAGATCTTGGGGATAAGCTAGCTGTCTGCAAGATGGGTCCCAAGAATGATGAAACCAGAACAGAAGCTGAAAAGGGTTAATTTTTCTAGGCTATTTCTGACTTCAAGGATGACCCTCAAAATTTCCACTACAGATTAGTAACTCAAGATGAAACCCAGGTTCACCACTTTGAACCAGAATAAAAAAAAACAGAGGAAACACTTTGGTTCTCCATCCTGAAGATGTTCAAGCAGGTAGCATTCATTAGAAAGGTAATGGCTTCTGTTTTTTTTATGCTGAAGACAATCATGATAGATTACCTGGAAAAGGGAAAAATATTAACGAACAGTACTATGCATTGAAATTATGACAATTGTGGTGCATTGGATATTGGCTCAGAATGAGAAATTGGAGAGACGAGTTCGAATTCCAGCTGAATTCATTGTATTCACTTACGTGCAAATACCCTTGGGAAAGGTATTAATCTGTCTATTCCTTCCAGTTATGGGTTAAATAGCAGGACAGATTGGGTTCTATAGCCTTGGTCGGCAACCAGTCTACCGCAGAAAGCAATGGCAACCTACTGTGAGATAATCTTCTGCCCAGTCAGTCATGTCTCTTTCGAGACATGATCGCCCAAGCGTGTATCACGTATGGCACTTAACTGACTGAAGTAAAAATACTGAGGGAAGCTGAAGGCCAGTATGATCTTGCTTCAGTATAACATACCTGTTTACACTTCTCCTGTTGCAATAACTGAAGCACCAAATATGTCTTTGAATTTCTGGCCTTATTCACCTAAACATAAATCCCACCTACAAAGATTCCCATTTTGAAAACAATTATGAGCTCATATGGGTTGTGGAGGAATTTTTAGATGATGTGGACGCCACTTTCTTCCTTGATAAGATTACAGTACTTAAGCATCATTGGATCAGGTGCATTGATGTCAGGGGGAATAACTATATTGAAAAATAGTAAAAAAACTGTCTTGTTTCTCTAATCTGAGTGAGGCTTAGAACTTTTTCAATGACCCTTATATATATGTAAATATTCTCAGATATAATCTGTAGATAAGTACAATATGACTAAAAGAAACAAGAGGAAAACTAAATTTAGTTTTGGATGATGTGTTTTGTCCACTGTGGAGTTCAACAAGGTAAAAAAAAAATTTATTTGAAATAAAGTATCTATAAACAAAAACAGATTGTTGTGAGATACTAGAAAATTATAAAGTGCTTATAAATATTCATTAGGTCAACTGAAAAATATTAGATATTTAATTACATCACTTTGCAGACAAAGAGAATTTTTTCATGCAAAGTTTATTGCTTGAATCATTATGGTATAAGACACTGAAAGGATGGAGTTAGTCATTTTCTTCTGATTTTGTGATATGTTTGTTGCATATGTTTGGGAAAGTAGTGCTTCTATTGGGAAAGGTGAGATTGGAGAAAAGCCAGGGCACATTAATATTTTGATAATATTTTGATAATCTCAAGGATTTTTCTTCGGAGTAAATTATTTTATCTTTTGTTCAGTAAGGCATTTTTTAGGTCAAAATTTTTATAATTTTCTAATAACCAACAACAATTTGTTTTAATTTATAGATACTTTATTTAAATAAATTAATTTTGTTTTTTGGATTGTTAAAGTCTTTCAGTGGACAAAATGTGTCAGCTAAAACTAAATACACTCTTCTGCTTGTCTTTCTTTTTAGTTATATATATATATATTAGTAGCAGTCATAATGGAAACAACAAAGACATAAATATGTGTATTACTTAAAAAGTAATGCATGATAAGCAATTAAATTTTTACCAAATAAAGATTAGGGTATAATGCATAAGTAATAGACAAAGTTACAAAAATGTACATAATAGTTATTTTTTAAATAAAGATTAAATGGAACAAAGGAAATAAGCTACTGGACAAAAGTTAAGGAACGATGTTAATAATTTGCATAAACTTTTAATTTACATTGTTAAAAAACTCGATGGAGCTTTTCAACAATAAGTAAAACTTCATTTATCATTAGGACTTTATTTTTAAGCAATATGGCAAATTCTACACGTAAAACACTGTCTTTTGAAGAAAAAAACTCATTATCACTATCAAGAAAATAGTCAATTTCAGAAATTTCTGATATTGTTCATAGGTCTAAAAGTGTCATTCATCATGTAGTTAGCAGGTATAAAACCGATAAAATGTTAGATTCAAAACCAAAAACCAGCAGACCTCCAAAAACATTACAAAGAGAAGATTAAAGAGTTGTTAGAATATCTACAAAAAACATTTTGAAACTGCTACATCAATTGCCCGTAAATTTAATGAAGAGACAGATAATAAGATCTCAAGCAAAACGGTTGCTCGCAGGTTAAAAAATGCATGATTGCATGCCCTTATTCCAGCTTCGAAGCCTCTCATTTCAAAGCAAAACCAAAGAGCACACCTGGAGTATGTGAAAGAACATGTTTGAACTGACGCACAATGAGATACAGTTCATTTCAGTGACGAGTCCAAGTTTACTATATTTGGTTCTGAAGGCAAAACTTACATACATCATAGAACAGGTGAAAGATTGTCTTCTCAATGTGTCAAGAAAACCGTTAAGTTTGGTGGTGGCAGTGTGATGGTGTGGGAAATGATTTCATCTGCAGGAGTTGGCCCTATCATCCATGTACCTGGCAATATCAATGCTGAGATTTACAAAAGGCTTCTTCAACAGCATGTGGTACCAAGATTACACCATAATCTTTATGAATCTCCTATTTTCATACAAGACAATGCACCTTGCCACAAGGCTCATAAGGTTATGGCTTTATTTGAAGAAGGAATCACTCTAATATTAAATTTTGTTGATATTTTGTTTGATAATCAAGTATTAACAAGATCGTTCCTTAACTTTTGTCCAGTAGTGTATTTCTTTTGTTCCATTTAATATTTATTTAAAAAAAAACAAAAAACTATTATGTAAATTTTTGTAACTTTGTATAATATTTATGCATTACACCCTAATCTTTATTTGGTAAAAATTTAATTGCGAATCATGCATTACTTTTTAAGTAATACCCATGTTTATATCTTTGTTGTTTCCATTCCTTATATTATGGCCGCTATTGTATATATATATATATATATGTGTGTGTGTGTGTGCACCAGAACATGCAAACCCTATATGTTTATCAAAAGTTTAGGATAATTAAACAGTATACATTAACCAACTATCATATGTATGGTAAGATAAAGGACAAATAAGAAATATTTATTAATCTAACATGTTTCACTTTTCTTCAAACTTTGTCAGAGATTGAGAGAAAACTAACAAAATTTTTCAGATTTTAAAACATTTTTTAATCTGATGAAGATGAGTCATTATTTGATTAGGCATTTAAAAGTTTTGCCATCATTTCAAAAATCTATTTTATAAAAAAATGAATCATAAAGCAAATGCATTCTAATCGGACGTGGTGGAAATATTATCAATGTAAGTGGATACTTTGTATATTGGGTATTTCTATTTGGAAATTTGAATCAAACAGTAAATTATCTTGAAATTTGTCATTCTTAAGTTTTTCTTATAAACATTGTTTGGACAATACCATCAAAGATGAAGGAAAAACTTGAAGGAACTGAAATGTGGTTCTACAGAAGGATGCAGCGAATATCATAGCTCACGCATGTGAGCAATGATGAGGTCTTGGAAATGATGGAAACAAAAAAGAAATTAATACTGAACATCAGGAAGAGACAGCTGAAGTTCCTGGGACATGCAATGAGGAAGGAGAGCTTGGAGAATCTGATAACTAACAGGCCAGATAGAGGGAGAAAGAGACGGGGGAAAGCAACGGATAACATATTTGAATCAGGTGGATGTCGGAACGAGGATTGCATGGTGTAACAGGAGAAAGCGTGCTAAGAGCCACCAGGGATAGGGAGACGTGGAAAGCCATGATTGCTTACATCCTGAAGAGACAGGGCACATAGAAGGAGAAGAAGAATGATTGTAGTTAGTTTTCAAAATAAAAAATGACTTTCAAATGTATAAAATGTAAAACTTATTGAAGAAAATGTTTTGAATGCATATTTGCTGTTTATTATTCATTTAACTTTCATTTTCTTTTATATATCAATTTTTGTTGTATTTTTTTTTTTGTTATATACAATATGTCAGATAAAAAAATGTAACATAATCTATCTCTTCATGGTAGCTGCCTTTGAGTCATGATACATAGATATTTCTGGTGTGGGGATGAAAAGTTCTCAGCCTGAGCAAGAATAGTGTGTTAAAAAAACTTAATGTTTTGGAAATGGGTCAAATTAAGAACTTTATGGCACCAAGCCCCATATCAAAAGAGTAAGTTATGAATCATACCTAATGCCAACAACCCCCTATCAAAAGAGTGAATTACTGCACCATACCCCATATCAAAAGAGTTAGTTCATGTTATACTAATGTCTTCATTTTAATTTAGTCATAACTTAATGTTAGTAGATATTATGGATAAGTTTTAGAAAAGAATAAGAATAGTCCAAACATATACCAAACATAACATTTATTCAAATGAGAAATGATATCTAAACTTATTTATAAATGGAACTGTGTGTGTGTGTGTGTGTGTGTGTGTGTGTGTGTGTCCGTTACCTATAGACTCCGAAATGGCTGAACCGATTTTCTTGAAAATTTACACAGTTGTACTATAAGCATCTGCAAGTGTTCTTAGCTAGGTTTTGTGTTGAGATACCCCCAATAAATATTGAAAATCGATAATCAAAAAAATCAGGTTATAGGAGTGGTCCGATTTTAATCAAATTTGATTCACTCATAGACAAAGACATAAGAAACGATATTCAGAAGTTTCAAGGTTGCAGTTCTTACAATAATGCACAAAATTAATTATATATATATATATATATAAAAGGCAAGATGTTTGTGTGTGTGTCTGTTTATTTGCCTGTATATATTTTTTTCAGCCCTTTTATTTTAGTTTTTGCTTCAGGTTTGCCTCTAAGTAGGTATGATTGTAAATCTTAGTCTCAGCCATGATGCCATTTACTCAGGACCTATTTAGCCTTCAAAATTCAGGTAAAAAGTTTTTATTGACAGATATATATTTTTTTTACACCTTACCAACCTTTTGTAGAGTATTTAAAGCCAAAAAATATTTTTATGGAGATATTTTTATGGAGATATTTTTATGAGATATTTTAATGGAGATAATGATTTCCAGATAAAAGTTTACTAATTAATCTATAGCTACAGGGAGAAGAGATAAATTTACACCCTTCCCAAGATTATTTTCGTGTAAATGAATATATTTAACTTGGTTGGAATTGGAGCTGGTGTCTCAGATTTCCAGTTCTGAGCCATTATCCCTCACACCATCCACAGTCTAAGCTTACAGCAGCTTGTATTCTCATCAACATCCTGGAAGAAAAAGTGATTAAGAGCTTTTAGTTGGTTAGTACTACTGTAGCAGATAAGAAATTAATTAAAATCAACTTTCTTCTTCACTTTAACAAAAATTCACAATGATGTGTGAAATCCTGGTTTTTCCAAATAGAAAAAGGATTGACCATCTGCTTAAAGAGAAACCAGATTTCGCAAGTAGGTGTTAAAATGATTTTTGATGAATGACTTGCAAGACCAAAAGGACATCACATGTAAGTGCAAAAAATCTAGATTACTATAAAAAAACTTCAACATCAGTCAGTCTGAGAGTCATTGGGAGCCATGAGACAAACATCTAAAATGTAGCTTCAACTTCAACCTACATTGTCCTTTTTCTCTTTCTCCTTATCTCTTTCAACAATTACTACTACGAACATTTTGTATGAACTCTTGATACCTTAACTTTCTCAGTGAACATTAATTTCTACAAATTGTTGTTATTCTTTCCTTTTAATAAATTTCTATTTTAAAATGCAAAAAGTATATTTTATTCTTACCCTATTCCATACATTTCATCCTACCGACAACCAACCTTCTGATAATTGTAATGATGATAAATCTGCATAAATCCTGTAATCTGTTGGGAGTCCAGTTAAGTATGACACAAGGCCGAATTAAAGAAACATTAACCAGCTCCCTATGCTACACTACCACTAATTAGCATATGTTGAGTCAGGGCTGTCATAACAGCATTATGGGCTTGTCATGACTCGTTCTAGTGGTTAAAATATTAAGTCTTACTTATATATATGATAAAAAAACAACACTAAAAGGCAAGTATTTTAACTATGAGCATGAACCAAACAGCACAACATGTCTTTCATGGGGACGGATACATAAAAATTGTAAGAAGGAAAAACATTTTCACTCAAGGTGTAAAAAAAAAAACAAGAAAAATATAAAAAGT